>CAIGRN010149529.1:0-22149 GCA_903798345.1 Fraxinus anomala
TCCCTTTAATTAATTGTATATGCAAATTTTTGTGGGAAGAAAAACTTGGGTGTGGAATGATAGGAAGGATCGTTGGAGAAGTGGTGTAAAGATGGGCTTAGAAGTCCATATAGATGAGGCCCATTTCTAAAGATTAACTAAAGAGATGAAGGCCCAGTTCCCTACCCAACCTTCACGGCCCATCAAAAACTGCAAACTGTGATATTTCAATTTTCACCCTTTGAAAATAGTGGTTGTGCTATATTTACATCACACCTTACAGATAAAATTTTTTTTGCTTTTTTTACAAACAGATGATGTGACAGATTTGATTGAGTCAAAATCTCACCAACCAAATAAAAAAACCTATAATTTCTTTTTGTCATTAACCCACATTATATATGCACACAATTTAAGTTTAGAAAATGTTTTAATAGTTCCAATTCAATATATCATCACCTCATCAATCTATAAAAGAATTTGTAATTTGTAATTTACAACAAGCAATTTCCTTCAATTAGAGAGTTGTCAAGTTTTTTTTATTAGCCAATGATCTATATTTTGAAAGAGTATAAATCAACTAGGAGATTCTCGATGAAAACTTACATTTACAATCTCGACACGAGTCTTTAGAACTTGAATTTAAACTTCTTAGTCACTGTAGTTGAGTGCTTCTTTGTGATATAATCAAATTCTTGCCTCAAAAGAATAGACAATGAATCGGGGCACAAGTGTGTGTATGTCTATATATATAACGTAGTAAACTCAAATTATATTTTGAGTCAAGTTCTAGTATTTCCAATTCAAGTGCCACCTTCAGTCAAGATTACACTCAATCGAATTGGGTACTGGAAGATCTAGGGGTCCGTTTGATAGACAAAGGTAAAAATGAATTATAATTCCATGTTAGTTGGAAAATAGAAACTCACAAATCCCATGTGAATTTTTTTTTTATGAAAACAAAGAAAATACAGTTTAAAGTAGTTGCATCTTGGAATTCAGTTTTCATTTTCATGTTGCAATCAAACGGTCAAATTGAGATTCATTTTCCTCAAAAGTGACATTTTCTATGAAATTCGTTATAATCAAACATTGCCTAAGAGTAAATAAGACATGATTTTTAAATATATTTTTTTTCAATTTGTCATGCTAAAGTAAAATCTTTCACAAATTTGCTCCGTTTAATAGAACTTACACATTGAAAATGTAGCATGGGGTCTGATTTTGACGTACTTTAGTTTCCATCTTTGCATTGCAATACATGTTTACAAGTAAAAATATAACTTTTCAATATATTTAGCCTCCATTTGAGAAGAATTTACAAACAATTTAATTTATAAATAAATATAAATAAGCAGTACATAAGTGGATACTACTCATTTTCAACCGTAAGAATAGCTTCTATTAATGGTCAAGATTATTTGTCAAAATTATTGATAGGTGAGACGCTCAAGTTTTAAGAAAAAAATTGGAAAAATCTTGACAGCAACTGCAATGAAGCTGCATTGTATGATAGTCTGAGCTATTTGAGTTTTGGACCTTTCGATTTATCTTATGGTTAGGAGTTCTAGTTAGGTATCAGTGCAATGCACTAAAGATAATAATGAGTAGTTTGGTTCTTGTTATAGTTCTCTCAATAGAATCAGAACCGGACCAAATCTATACAATAAAAAATCGAAATGGTTACTTTCTTCTTAGAGAATCGGATCAAATTGGCTGGTTCCAATTCGGTTCTACAAATAGTGAGTGACAAATATACCCCATCTAGAATCTAGATTTCTTTTCAATGTTATCTCTTTTTTTTTTCCATGAAATGATTTTTTTTCTTTATTTGCAATTTTGCATTTAGCCTCTGAATTTTGACCTTTTTGTTGCTTTTCTCAAATTCCTGAAACCAATTATCTGAATTCCTGAGTTTGTGTCACACTTAGCTTATATTTGACTCATGTTTATAAATATTCAAATTATTTTTCAATTTTTAATATACACATTAGTGAAATTTATAAGTATTCACCACTCATTATTAACGTTTATAAACACTTCCTAAATTTGCTTCAATTATTTAAGTAATTTATATCTCTGAGCATGAAATTAAATAGACATTGAAAGGATTTGAACTAAGATAACACTCTATACATGCGAGTAAAATGATTGCTTAGCCGCTATTTGATATAGTTAAAAATTTTAATTAAAATTTAAGTTAAAGTCAACAATTAATTTTAACCACACATTTCATGACGTTTACAATTTTTCAATTACATATTCCATTTACTTTTATTAAAATCTATTAAAAATCAAAATTTTATCTAAACCAAACAGGGCTATTATTATGACATTTAAGTAGGGACTAAAATTAAGCAAGTTGAACTGAGACAACTCTTTAAACTTATTTACTAGACAAATTACAAATGAGGTATTCTGCCTATTCCAAATATTAAAAATAGATCTTCAACGTCCAGTTTATTACCGTAAATATCTTTTTTTTAATATTTTAAATGATCTTCTAATTCCGAAATCATTAAACTAATATCTAATAGTTTCTTAGTACTCAAAGATCAAATCTATGGTTGGTTTCTATTTCTTAAAATAATCAAACATTTCATGTGATCCAAATATTTGTAATTAAAAATTTTATTAAAGGTCTGATTTTTATCAAAACCCACCAAATTTGGAAGAACATTGCTGCAGTTACACAAAATAATTTATGTAAAAATGACAGAAAACAAACATGGGGGAGGGTCCCATTTTCTATAATAATATTTTATTTACATGAGGTTCACCCTCATGCGAGTATTTCGTCATTTTGACAGAAAAAAACAGTTATGTGCAAGTGGAATAATTGAATTTGGAAAGTCATAGGTTGCTACAAAAAATCAAAGATTTCTTGAAACTTCCAATTCACCACGGCTATATTTACACGTGGCCTCTTCTCAATCACCAATTGGATCATCCCCTATATTCACGAACAATAATTATCAAGTAAACCTTAAACACCAGGCCTCCATAGAAATTCTTGAAACTAGCCTAATTACAAGATCCTTAAACCAAATCTTATACTTCACAGAAAATGTCAGTTCCCATACTTGAGAGTGGCTTCATAGTAAGTCCTCTTACATCAAAATTCAAACCCCAGAGAAAAACCACTACAATCCCTATAAAATCTGTTCTCATCTCATCCAAACACAGCCAGGAAGATTTTTCTAGGTATGTAAAGATTCTATATCCTGCTTAAATTGTTGATTTTTCGTTTTTTCTGCTTTATGTTTTTATGGGTGTAGTGAAAATTTGGTTTGTGGAAATGAAATATGGCAGTAAAACTGAAAACCAGTTTGCAAAATTGGCACTTGTTGCACTGGCTGCTGGGGTGTTGACACTGGGCTCAGTTGATCCTGCATCAGCCGCCAAAACTGGTGGCCGAGTAGGTGGCCAGGCTTTCCGGCCATCAGCGCCGCCCTCCTCTGGCCCAAGAATCAACAATTCAAGGTAGTTTTCCGGATTTTAATCAAAATTAATGCATTTGTATTGTAAGTTTGTAACTATATTTGACTAAAGAATGATAAATAATGTGTAGAGAAATATTTGAAAGGGGACAATTTTGTTGAATTTAAAGTTTGTTTATGCTGCTGATAATTGAATTAGGCTTTAGTAGTTCCATCATCCATGTGATTAAAAAGTATTTTGGGAACCCTATTTACAGAATTATAAGCGGAATCTGTTAAAATGTGGGACTGTATAAGATTTCCAGGTTCAAATATTGTGCTGACTTCATTGGTAATGAAGTCTTCTCTATGATATCATCGGAAAATTCTAATGATGCAGGGTAATTGTGGTTCTAAAATTATATCTTTTGAATCATGAAGACATCAGCCAATTTTAACCATTGAAGACTACTAAGTTCGAGATGGTTTCTTCGATATACGAATATTCGTCTTGTCCGAATAAACAAATGCAATTTGGGAAATGAAGTTCGGTGTCTATGCTAATGCTATTTGAAATGGTATTCCATCACAGATATAAATTTTTATCTTGAATAAAGTTGAGCAGGAGAATTGACCTTGTTCATTTTATACTATTTCAGCACTCTGCTCCTTTTTCAGGGACAAAATCTCTAGTTACAGACATAAATTTGAAAGTCTAGATAGCGATTTTTTCTTGGTTTAAAGAGCTGTAAACTCGTGTCTTATTTCTTCTTTATGTGACTTCTCATGGATTATTTGATGTTACAGTCCGGTAAAGCTTGATTACCAATGGCTTAAGAAACCCCTACATTTTTTGACTAGTTTAAATTGCTTTTTTCTTGCAGAACCAATGTGTATGTCAACCCACCAGTTGCCCCTCCTTTAGTTGGTGGATACGGATATGGCTTTGGCGTGCCATTTTATGGTGGATGGGGTTGGTCTCCCTTTTCATTCTTTGCACCTGGTCCAAGTGTTGCTGTTGGGATTGGAGGTGGATTTGAACTCTTTGCTTTATTTCTATTCCTCGGTGCAGTTTCTGCTGTTGTTAGGCGATTCCGTGGATCAAGGGATGAAGATGATGATGATGAATACTAGTCTAGACTAATGTCAAACGAAATTATGTGTATTTTTGTAAACGAGTTAGATACAAGGATCCTAATATATACTCGAAATTGAGGTATAATTCAGTTCAATTCAACAAAAATATGTGCGCAATCTTTTATTCAGTAATGTCATCCTAACTGTGCAGAATCCACTTCAGAAGTTGGGACCGATATTGCAGTGTCACTAAATCTTCAATGCATTATATATTCATGGGGGAATCATATCTTGATTCCTATCGGTGAAAATATCAGAACAGATAGTAACCAAAGATCACAACAATGGTATAACAGGAAGATGATTCAAGGATTACGGCAAATGGTAAACCAGGGAAAAACCAGATTGAGTAGAAAAATTGACTGTTTCACATGAGATGTCATTGTGCACTCATATTCAAAGACCAGAGAACCTGTGGGCGCTTACAAATACATCAGAAAACCCACACATTCGGTACATCAGAAAACAAGAAAAGATAGATTGGGAATTATGGCTTGTTACTGCCTCCCTTCGTCTAGACAGATTTATCAAAGTTAATCTTGCTGTTCTCTATTTCATACTGATTGCATCTTGCTCTTGTTCGTCTCATATGAAACATATTCTTCACACGGTGTAGTGCTGCTGGATTGTCTCAATGTCGAGGCCTTTCAGCTTCACGACTGACTCGACATGACCCTTGAGCGTATGCAGCTCCCGAAGCCTAAAATGATAAAAACAGAAATAGACAATTTTTATAATTCACAAGGATCACAGCAAAACTAGTAATTGTAGAAGGGACTAATCGAACAAGTCAATTCATACCTTGCAATCTCAGCTCTCCTCTTGGCCTGCTCTGCGATTTCAGAAAGTTCTCTATAGCTACTCTTCTCGTTGAAAGTATTAGTCGTCTCTGGTGCTTGAAGGCCATGTAGGGTCCTCTGTGCAAGAGCCCACTGTGCTTCTCTCTCCTCTTTGCCATAGTCCTTCTTGGTGGTGAAAGCGGTCTATTCCAAGTAAAAACACATGATAAGTTAGCAAAATGAACATGATAAGGGAAGGACAGGATCTAGGCATTTTGTTGGACAGAGTTATACCTTGTTCTCGTACAAATTTTGCCAGGCCTTTCCACTTAAGATGTAACGAATGGCAAACTTCATTAGGTCTAGCGGTAAATAGAATACAATACTGAATAGCCAGATTACACCAGCCCATCCCCAACCACATCCTTTGATTCTGGCAAACCCCCAGTTGGCGTATACAGCTACTAAAGTAGCAATCTACATCATTAAACGTTTCAGCATCTTAGAACTTGACATTCTATCTACATTCAAGCTTTATTCTCTTCACAAATAGATGAAGAAATTTAACTATGATAAAGGCGCAAGGGAGAAGAAGTTTCGCACAGAAGACTTAGAGAAGGTCTTTAATTTTTGAAAAGGTACGCAATAGGCATGGAAGAATTACCAGCTGTGCGATGAGAAAAGCAGTCAATAACAGTAATCCGGGGCGTTCCATGAACGACCAGCTTCGTGATCTGGTCACAAAAATCAGGGCCTGGCTGATAATACTCACTTGTAGATAAAGAGCAGCCATCATTTCGTGTTCACTATTTCTAATAGATCTTACACCAAATTTATCCTGCAGGCAGTTGGTTATTTTTACTTCACATTGAAACTATTTATAATTTAAAAGCATACATACAAGAAACATTACTATTCCTCACCGAGAAGAAGTCAGTTTCCTTCATAATCCAGAAGAATAAAACAGTCATCAGTGCAAGGTAACCTCCAAGTACTACGCCGGTGGCAAATATCTCTTTCAATTTCCAACTATCAGGTAAAGGAGATGGCTTTACTCTATCCTTTGAAATTGTCATAATTGTTCCTAAATAGAACAAAATTATTGATCTATCAGTTTCCCTGCGTCACCCAAAATATAAGAGCTATTCAAATGAGAAAGCGAAATCTTACCGTCATTGAGGATGGCAATGATCAAAACCATGAATGGAGAGAAATCGAACTTCCAAATCAAAGCAATAAGCATGAAACCAAACTGCAAAACAAGAAGCAGAGGGCATAAGAAGTCCATCAATCTCAGGAATTATAGTAACTTTCTTAGTTCAAATGCAGTAATGAACTTACAACAATACGGATTGTGATGGAGACTGCATATATCTGGCAAAACGAAAACGCAAATAATTTATACCTGCTTCAGCCAAAAAAGTAACTGTACAAGGAGAAGATAAGAAAAGAAATGGATAACTGTGTAGTTCTTCATTCTTTGGAAAATAGCTCGACTGGTCAATACTGCACTGATGATAACGCTCAACCCAGGTTCAGTGAGTACAATGTCAGAAGCACCCCTTGCAGCATCTGTAGCATCAGCAACTGCAATTCCAATATCTGCCTTCTTTAAAGCCGGTGCATCATTGACACCATCTCCCGTCATTCCAACAATATGCTTGCTCTCCTGCAACTTCTTCACTATTTCGTATTTGTGTTCTGCATGCCAATGAGAAAGAATAAGAATTTCCCTTTCCACTGTTAGAAGGTTTATAAATTTTCATAATGCAATGTAATGTGAAGGGTTCACGGACTAAAAAACCCACCCGGAAAGACCCCAGCAAAACCATCTGCTTTCTCAATCAACTCCTCAACAGGAAGACCAGCAATAGATTCATCTTTATGTTGCCCAAGCAATGAAGCAGAGGGGTACATATTTGTTCCCATACCAAGCCTGCGCCCAGTCTCCTTAGCAATGGCGAGTTGATCGCCTGTGATTGACACATTAATATGAATAAGCAACCGACTAAAAGAACATAATAAGTAGCTATAATACTGCCTTTCAGAATGATAAATATGGAATTACCAGTAATCATTTTCACATTAACACCAAGATGGAGGGCCTGGCGGATGGTCTCGGCACTGTCATGTCTGGGAGGATCGAACAGGGATAACAATCCAACAAACTGCCATGGACCACCAGGGCTGTCTTTTGATTTCTGTGGCACTTCCTGGAAATATAACATTGACCTCAGTAACTGGAACATAATTTTCCAATTGGGACAATATCTAAATTCCCGCAGTTTTTTCATTGCAAACCTGTCTTGCAACTGCCAATGACCGAAGTCCGCGCTCAGCAAATTTATCAATAACACCGTGAACCTTTTTCTTGAGGTCTTCCTTGCAGTTGCAGAGAGTCAAAATCTGATCTCAGAAGGGAGCAAAATAGAAAGAAAAAGAAAATCAGTATGTTTGCCTAGTAACATCTTATATATTCACCAAGCAGGAAGCCAAGAAATTGAAAATAAGAAAGAGTACCTGTTCTGGGGCTCCCTTGCTAGCTCGATGCCAGTTACCACTGGAATCGATGTAAGTCAAAGCAGTCCTCTTGTCCACAGGGTTGAAGGGGAGAAAATGGACCTCGCTGATACCAGCTCGAGCCTAAGAATCGAGGACACGTACCATGAGCCATTGAACACTATTTAGTTTTTAATATATAATATTTATAAAATGAAAAGAAAAGAAAGAAAAATCACACATACCTCCTTTGGATCAGCAAGGGTACCGACAATGGCAGCATCAATTGCATCTTGATTCTCAGTTCTAGAAGCCATTGCGGCTAAAAGCAGAACCTGATCAGGGTCTACACCCTTTGCAAAGACCTCAATCAAGCTTTTATCAACGGTCAACTTATTGAGGGTTAAAGTTCCAGTCTTGTCACTGCACAGGACATCCATGCCAGCCAATTCCTCGATGGCAGTCATTCTCTTGGTGATGGCACCTTGCTGTGATAGCCTGTGAGATCCAATAGCCATTGTGACGGACAAGACAGTGGGCATGGCAATAGGAATGCCTCCGATTAACAGAACGAGGAGATTGTCAATCCCCTGCCTGTACTTCCTATGTTGAATTGGGTACATGACAATAATCTCGGCTACCATTCCAACCGCAATGGAGCAAATGCAGAAGTTACCAATTGCAGTGAGTACTTTCTGGAAGTGCCCAACCTGGTTTGTGCTATCCACAAGATGCGCTGCCTTCCCGAAAAAAGTATGAACACCAGTAGCAATAACCACAGCTTCAATCTCACCTTGTTTGCATGTTGAACCAGAGAAAACTTCATCATAAGGATTCTTGGTGACAGGAAGCGACTCTCCTGTGAGTGCGGATTGATCAATCTTTAATGGATCACCTTCAAGAAGACGAGCATCAGCCGGAACTATATCTCCCAGTTTAATGCTTATAATGTCTCCAGGAACCAAAATGGACGCTTCCTGCTCACTCCATCGACCATCTCTGAGGACCTATCGTTGAGCAGTCATCAAACACGAGAAGTTAATGCATACATCAAGAGTTTCATACTGCATTTGGGAAGGTACGTTAAAAAATTTGATACCTTCGTTTTAGGAGCAAGACCAGCCATAAGAGCTGCAGCAGCATTTCCAGCATTGTTCTCTTCAATGAAACTGATAGTCGAGTTGATAACAAGCAAACAAATAATACCAACGAAATCTTGCCAATCCGGGGGCTTTCCACCTCCATTAGCCAGGGCAATTGCCATTATTGCTGCAGCTTCCATGACCCATGAAAGTGGATTCCACATAAAACCAAGGAACTTAAGTACTTTGCTTTCCTGTGTTTCAAGGACAAAAACCATTATCAAGCATTGCAATTTAAATGTATTTAACTGGTAAAACTCCCTGTTATAAAGAGAAGAGGAACACCTTCTTTTCTTCCAATTTGTTGGGGCCGAAAATTTGAATCCTGTTAGCACCTTCATCGGAACTTAACCCTTCCCGGGAGCATTTCAGCTGCTCAAACACTTCCTCTATCGGAACTTTTTCCTGTTATTTGTTTATACCATTAACAAAAATCTAATCTTTGTTTACTATCTATTTCATTTTTTATAACACAAATTATCAGAGATACAAACATCATAACAGTAAATAACCACATTAAGAACTTGTTTGGCTGACATTTTTAAAATTCATATATATATATATATATATATATATATATATATATATATAACACAGCTAACAAAAATGAGTAATGTTATGTTAAAACACCAATCTATGTGACATTAATGCGAAATTAAGTCTCTGTTTGGGCTCCATTAATTCTAAAATATATTTTTCTCTTATTTTCTACAACACATTCTCTAGTAAAATAATATTACACATAAACCCAAAATTTTTCTTTCATTTATACATTCTCTAACAAAACACTATTACAAAATGCATTTTGACGCAAAAATCGGGCTCGAATAGGGGCTAAATGAGATGTACAATTAAATAAATCACTTAATTCTACTTTTTATTGAATCTATAACTTAACATTATTTAAATTGGTGTTGTATTAAATAACATTATTCTTCAAAAATTAAAAGTATTGGACGAGGATAAGATAAATTTAAAAGAAAATTCTTTAATTTACATACTCATTTTCAACTATTCATTCACACAACAAAATATTTTTGCTCGAACTCAACAATTTTCTTTACTTTTTAACTACGTATTCTTTAAAAAAATTACTATTCAAAATATTTTTTTTTTTCTCAATAATGACCATCAATCAAATAGAGACTAAGTGTGATCATAATGACTTATGCTCTACTGTAGCATAATTCATACATGGATAATGCAAGCAGTCACGTGGACATACATGCAAAAGTTGACTTCACTGTACTTGGCTGGTGAGGGGACCACAACTGAGTTTCCCATCACAAAATGGCCTGGGTTTCTCGACCAATCACAATGGCCTAAATTGAGCACGCTTTTCAGAGAAATCATAAAATATAGAAGCCCCTCACATTATTTGAATTTTTTTTTTTTTTTATGTATTCATTTTTAACGATCCAAGTATACAATAAAATATTTTACATGTAAATTCAAAATTTTTTCTTACTTTTTAATTATACATTCTAATAAAAACCCAATTTAAAAAATTATTTTTTCAAATATTAATTGTTTGAATAGATTAATTAATTTGATGAAGGTTAATACTGGGGTTTGGTTAGCCTCAAGGTGCCAAAAAATATCAGCTTTCAGTAGTCATAAACAGAGAGGAAAGTCAGGAAACCGTTAATAAAAGATTTTCATCCCAACACAAAAATATACAAGGGAGGAGTACCACGGAAAAAGTACCCAAACAGATTTCTGAATAATCAGATACAGATGTTTTTTCATTTTTGTTACAACAAATTAATTAGTAAAAACTGGACACAGTCATATAAATTTAGCCCATGTTTGGATTTAATTTTAATTTTATACATTTTTGTCTTTCTTGTTTTTAATCTCGTATTTTTTAATAAAATAATATTACACGCAAATTCAAATTTTTTCATTCATTTTATCCCCATATTCTCCAGAAAAATCAGTATTCCAAAATATATTTTTCCCAAAAACTTCATTAAAATTGAGCCAAAACAAGGGCTTAAGATTTCATCGGTCAAATTTATAAATGATTAGCAGAGAAAAATAGTAAAACAAATAATAATGCATCTACAAAATGTTTGATAATAATGAATAATATTTATAAATGTGTAATTGAAATTAATTGTTAATTTTAACTAAACTTATAAACCCCTTATAAAAGAAGTACGCAAATAATTCACAAAAAAAAAAAAAAGACATTTTTCTAAAGGTACACATCCTTCATAATTACTCAAAACATGATAAAATTTAAAAAAAGGACTATAATTGGTTTAATATTTCATAATGTTATATGATAATTAGTCTATGTGGCAATTAATAATCAATTGTATTTTTTTAGCTAATCGTAGGTCGTGGATCTCAATGCTACTTAGACTGATGATGAGCGTTTAGTTGTATTGCGTAGCTTTATTCTATGTACTTCTATCTATATCAAGAATCGAGATCAATTTATTCATCGTAACTACACCGAGCTCTAATTATCTAGACCGCTGGATTAAAACTCACGGTCTACGAACAAATTTTAGATATTAACTATATCTAATTACATAGAAGCAAGAGTGTTTTTCAAATTGTTAGGCTGACAATGATTGACCAACTTTTTAAACCTAACCATGTGAATTTTGAGAGCAAACCTTTGGGGAGAGGTAATTTTATTTTTATATCTAGCAAGCAAGTTGTACTCAGTCCCCGTGTTCCCTGGATCAGATTGTAAATTTATTTATTTTTCTATTGAATAAAGTTTATAAGAAATTGAAATTGAAATAAAGAACAGAGAAGTTATGACTGACAACACAATTAAATTATAAAAACAAAGAAAAAGATTGGACCGAATCGATTTATCCAAAATTTGAAGTATGATAAAATAAATTCAGTGAGATTCGAAATGATAAAATTCATGCATGGCTTTTTCATGTATATATGTATGTATACCGGAAAAGGAGGGCATTAAGGCGTGATTGGTAGCGAGGGCGAGAAAGTTACGTTAAATCAACTTCCTTTAAAAACACTTTCATATCATTATTCACAGGTGTTCAAAAGTTCAAATTGAAAGGTAGTTTTTTAGTCTCGAAAGTAACTCTTTAAAAACTCTGTCAAACGGGCTCTAAATAAAAGTGGAAGCAAATTGAGCATCTAAATCAAATCTCACGCAAATTTTATCAACCTTCAAGCACGCAATGAAGCAAATTTAGTTAGCAATAATCCTAAGATTGCAAAAAATCAAGAGGAAGTTCTGAAAATTATATACCAAATTAACTAAAACGAGAAATTTAATCGTATCATTCAACTTGAAGATTTAAAAAAAAAAAAAATTGAAATCAAAATAGTGAGTGTGATTACCAGATCAACAGTCTCATTCTTTATCTCCTCGAGAGTAATTCCACCCATGTTTGGTCCTTGCTCCTCCTCAAATAAATTATATAGAGAGATACAGAAGGCGAAGAAGGAAGCGATAAATTAAGAGAGATGATGAACGGAGAAAATATTAGTTAAGCAGCCAATGCATCGGAAAATCAGAGTCGAAAATTTCTGATTTCCTCGGCATGCCCAACCCCTCTTTTTATACCTCACCTCACGTCTATGACGGTGGTCCCCACCTCGCTCTGGTGATGTACGTATTAATTTACTCTCTTGTCAACTAGGAAGCCTGCCAACCCTTACGCACACGCCGCCCAAAATGAGGTCTCTTTGGCCCCACTTGTAGAAAAAAGGCTAAAGCCAATTGTACAAACGTGGCTAATAACCTTGGTTGACGGTCGAATCATTTATATAAAAAATAATTTTTAAAATTTATAAATGTGACGGTGTTAGTTATAAATAAAAATTGTACAAATAACGTAGAAAAAAAGTAGGTCTTCAGCTCGTCAACATGATAACCATTAATGCACATACATACAGAGGCCAGTGCAGTTACGGATTTTGAGTAGTGGATTCAATCTATACTTCTAAAGTTTTTTGGGAACTTCAAAACTCTAGCTAAGACTTCGTTAAGTTTTTGAGTATCCAAAAAGATTTTTATAGACTTTTTAAAAATTCATAAAAGTCATGAATTAAATCAAAATTTTTTAATCCTAAAAAGTTGCGTGTTTTTAAAATATTAATAAGAGATAATTGTAGTAGCGATTCCTAATATTCACTTTTTTGCAGACTTTACTCTAACTTTCACTTTGTGCCAGTCATAATCTCAAACCTTTCAAAAATTCGCATAGAATCCAAATGGATGGAAATCATCCATCTTACCGTTAGTTGACCAAAAAAAAAATCAAAATTTGATCATTTTTTACCAAATTAAAAAGGGTAAAATGGTAATTTTCATTTTCCCTCACCTTAAATTTTAAAATTAAATTAGATATACCGACCTTCCACTCCACCCCACCCATCCCCAATCAAAACTAGAAAACCTTCTAGCCACCATCGCCACCACAACTCCCAAAAGTCTACAAAAGTTGATTGGCTTCATCCTCCACCTTCACTTCCAAAATACTTCACTGCCATCCTATGGAGGAAGCAATTTTGACTGCTTTCCTCTCCAATTTCTTCACCGTCGTTCGATGGAAAAAGCAATCTTTGACTGCTTCCCTTTCCAATTTCTTTACCGTCGTCCGATGGAGGAAGCAATTTTGGCTGCTTTCCAGCAATTTCTTCACTGCTCTCTTTGATCTGGCTTTGGGTCTAGATGGTGGTTCCATTTACCACGTTAACAACACAAATCAAATTTGGTTTACAATCGCACCGACTATACTGGCATCGTTAACTCCACCTACCACCACAGTTATTCTTTAAAACACATTTACTACATTAACAACACAAATGAAGACCCCAAATTACTTTAAAATAGAGGAAACTGTCGTTGTGGTTAAGGATGAGGAAGGAGACTGAGGATCTTGAGAGTGTGATCGATGTCATTGAAGAAGATGAAGCATTGGTTGGCACATTGAATTTTGAGGCCATCATAGCCAGTGAGGGGTATTGCTCGGGGATTACAATTGCTTTTCAGATTTTGTATGTGTCAAATGGGGTGATTTCTGATCAATGGCACGATAGAGAACAACAACCAAATGGGGAATAAGCGGTGATTTTGGGTTCGATTTTGAAGAGAGTAGCAACGATTGAAGCGGATGACGGGATGAATTTGGGTTCGAATTTGATTTCACGTTTGGCTTCCATTGGATGTAGAGTATATGGTGGCTGTGGGTTTAGTGGTGGGACGGTGACGACAATGGGTAAAGGTGATTTTGGTTTTAGGATAGAGGTGAGGTTTGAGCTGGATTGTGGAAGAAGATAATTGTGGAAGATGGTGATTTTCAATTAATTATTTAATTATTTAATGCGAGAAAATTGTATAATTACTATTTTACCCTTTTAAAATGGTCAAAATTGATCAAATTTAGACTTTTTTTTTGGTCAAATAATGGCAAGATGGATGATTCCATCCATTTGGACCCTAGATGTGAATTTTTGAAAGATTTGGAACTGTGATTGACACAAAGTAAAGGTTCGGATAAAATCTGCAAAAAGTAAAAGGTAATGGATCGCTGCTACAATTATCCCTATTAATAATTTTTAATGACATTATAAAAAAAAAATTCAAATATATATTTGTGTGTGTGTTTCTCTCTATTCAACGTGTCATTAATATCCTTCTTTTCAATTCCGATTTCTTTCTCTCTCTTCTTTATCATTATTTTCTCATTTTTTATTGAAAAAAATCAAAGTAAAAATTTTTATAAAAATTTCCAGGTATCTTCATTTCGTGGTTTCCCTTGCAATTTTTCTACAGAGAAAGATCACATTTTAATTAAATTTCACCAACAATAAAAATAAATTAATTTTAATTTTATATATTGATAATATTGAACATATTGAGTAACTATTTTTGTAATTCAATTGTTTATTTTCATATTTATATATTTTTATTGGCATGTAAAATTTGTCTCCATTTAAAACAAAACTTTTTAATTATTATTCTCATTTTCAATGATACATTCATACAATAAAATATTTTGCACGTGAATTTAAAAAAAATTTCTACTTTTTAACTACACATTTTTCAAATGAACATTATTCAAATAATCAAAACAGCAAGGATTTCCCCCTTTAAGGACCCATTTGGCATGTTGCTAAAATGAGTTTTGGAGACCCCAGAAGTTGCTTTTAAACCCTTTGACTAATTATATGAAAGTGTTTTTTAAGCTAGAATAGTTTTTAGAGGAAGTTAGTCAATTGTGATTTCCTTTAAAAGTACTTTTGCAATAAAAAATCTTTTAAAAATTAATTTTAAAACAAAAATTAAAGTAATTTTTTTTCAAAAGCTCTTCTACAAAAAATAAAAGTTATATCAAATGTGCCCTAAATCTTCTTATACAAAACACTGGTGCACATAATAATTTATTCCTGCTTTTATTGTCTTGGCACGAGTTACATAAATATTTTTAAAATGGAGATATTTGTGAACATTATGACATCGTACCCGAATGCAAAAATCTAAACATTTCAAGTTGCAGTGCAAATGGAAGAATGTGTGCACCTCTTTGGTTTACTAAGTGGGTATTAGATAGAGATTAAAATTAGATTTTTAGTAGATTATGATAGAAATTTTTGAAATGTGTGGTTGAAAAAATATGAGACTCATGAAAGATGTGGTTAATATTGATTGTTTGACTTTCACTAAAATCTGATTTTAATCCGAAACAAATATGACCTAAATAAGTATTTGGATAAAATGATCGAGCACCTGTATTTTGGTAGGCTTCTGTTTTTACATTTGTTTCATATAGAAGAACCTCATAAAAAATTTCTAGACAAAATACTCTCAAATAATTATCTAAAATATTCTCATAAACAACTTTTTAATCTCAAAAGTAATTTGGAAAGTCTGTCAATCGAGCCCATATTCTAACCCACCAAAACTTTCAAAATAAAAGAGTGAACCGAACTATTATTCAACAACCCAAAAAGTAAATACCCTCTCCATCCTATAAAGATAAATTTATTTTTATTTTCACACAGATTAAAAAAATATATAATTAATATTATTGAAAATATATTATTTAAATACAAGTAGTTCATATTTATTGATTATAAAACACATAAAATATGAACATATCAAAAAATTTGAAACATACGAAAAAGAAAGTAAATATAATCTATATTGGATGAAGAGAGTATTACAAAAATTAATATGAGACTCAAGAAAAGTTGTTTATAATTTGAAACAGACTAAAAGAAAATAAATATATCTATATTGGACGAAGAGAGTATTACAAAATTTAGCCCTTTTTAAAAAAAATTATAATGAGGGAAATAAATTTTTTTAGAAAATATGTAGTTAAAAAAGAAAGAATTTTTTAAAAATTTATATGTAATATTATTTTATTGATAATATGTGATTAGTAAGAAGATAAAAAAATAAATTTTAATTTAACCGACGTTGAACACGAGCTTAATGTGAGACTCAAGTGCATGCATATGTACATCAGTACGACTGTACGAGGGGAAATGGTGTGCGAATGTGCGTTCGGTGATCTTTCGTTTCTCTCTCTTCTCTTCTGTGTGTGAGAGAGAGATTGACTTTAATCAAGTGGGCCCCCAATAATATAGCCTTGTTGATTCCATTATACAGTACTTTTCAGGTGGCCTGAGCCTGTGGCCAATCATCATTGAGATTTTCATTATTGCACCCCCCTTTTTTCCAGGCCGTTGGATTATATTCAAAGGTTCTTCAAATAATATATTAGTATTTATTTTTATCACGGTTATATTCCCGAGACTGTGGTCTCATACTGCTAGAGCCCATAGAATTTCATCAAAATACACACTGGTGGATCTCGCGCATTTTATTTTCTCAAAAATGCTGGTTGTCCCGGAATTAAATTTCGGGTCAAAAATGGTGCCCTTTCTATAGCATATATTCTGTGTTTGGTTTTTCCATTTTCTAGTTTTGTAAATAAGATTCAATATTGTGATTGAATTGAGCTTGCTTGATAAGATCATAACAAATTAAACTTCTACGCTATCAAAATAGTGCTATACTGCAATATTATTTCGTCAATCTTTCTCAACGTTTGAAATGCATACTTACAAACATCAATCTATGTGACGTGGAGTCACTTCGACATCTTTCATTGGAATACCTTATATGAGAGAATGTGACGCAACCCTACTGTCATGTAAATGTGATTTGTAAACACTGCTTACAAATGAGTTTTTTCTTTAAAAAATAGACATCGAGAAATGATTAGCAGATTAACTCAAAACTAATGATTTCGTTTAAAATTCTACACTACTATATTAGATGATCAAAACACTATTCATTTTTGCACTTTCCGTTTCACACTTAAACTGATTCATCACTGTTCATTAACTTGTTGTGCACTATTCATCTATAAATATCTCTCCATGAAAAAAAAAATTTACACAATTGTTGACTTTGAATGTCAATAAAAAAAAAAAAAATTCCTTCGCACTGTGCGACGTGTGGCATGCCGACACCTGACAATATTCACCTTAGTCAAATTCACCCAATTACTTGTAACCATGTAAGAATAATATCTATGAATAGTAACAATTAATTGAACATACGTATATTAATTACCCAAACAAATCAATTAAAAGGGAATTGTGAGCTTATAGCATATTCAATGAGCACGACTTAACAAATAATTTATAAATTTTATTGCATTTTTAATCACATCTAATCTTATCTAATTCAATACATATTAAACAGGACGTAATGTAAAACGTTTTCATAGAAGTAAAATGTTCACACGAAATAAAAATGTTCACCTAATTAAGTGCTTCGATATCTCCGACTAAATAATTTTAATCATCAAAAGAACAAAGGCATTATCGGACCCCCTTAGACACGCACTGAATTAACGTTATTTCAACTTTACGTAACGCAAACACACGTGATCACGTTATTGTACATTGTTTAGTCAGAAATTCAAACGGTCATCAATTATTTCCGTAATACTATTTGTTTAATCAATCTTTTCTTTAATATTAGCCACCGCTAGTCAACTCCTATATTATAATTTTTTTTTTTGTTTATAATAATAACTAATTAAAAAAAAAGAAAAAGAAAAAGTCCTATATGACACTGCACCATTTTGTAGCGTGATTTACAGCTCATCTTAATCTAATTTGTTGTGGGTCCCATTTTTGAAGCCTTTGAATTGTGGATTTTGAACCGATTTTGGACGTTATAACGAATAATTTTTTTTTTTTTTTTTTTAAAAACGTTGTATGATAAAATTTGTTGGTTTTTCTATTTTAGCCGAATGTGCAGTGGTCGAGACAAAGCCAACTATTGATTTGGAAGGAGAGATTGTTTCGTTCAAGTAAATTAGGCATTATTGCATGTTTATTATTATTATTATTATCTCACCTTCTTCGGCTAAAATTATTGAAACTCAAACGTATACACATGAAATATCTGATTAATAGTATTCATCTTTTGGTAGACTTGAGAAAACTATTCTCCTACTCTGATTTGATATTAGGAGGTTTGTTAGTATATATAATTTTTCTTCTTTTAGAACTCCAAAAGGTTAGCTTTTCGAGAGTACAAAAAGATAATTATTTTAATATATAGTCGTGGACAATATTGAATAATATTTAAAATATATATGCACAAATATTTCATTTTTAGGACCCTTTTGCAGCAAAGAAGAGGCCTCCATAGAATTTGTTCCAAATTCTATGTTTTTCTTTTACTTTTTAAATTTTATACCTTTACGAAAATGCAAATAGCCAAGGGAAAAAAAATTGGACTACATGCAACTTACGGCTTGTGAAAAATAAAGAGAAATTGCACTATTGTAGTGAATTATATCAAATAAAGAATAGTGTCGTACTAAATATATTTGTTATTTGATACCACGGTCATTAAAGTGTGATTACGGAGCACGATATAATAAATTGGTAAAACGATTAATTTTGATCTATGTTCGAATGGAGAATTATGTTGAATTTCTTGATAACGGGATTTGGCGTGTACAATCAATTGACGTAGATACTCAAAATTAAAAGCTCGTTCATCTTGTGAAGATTAGGCTACGATGCGACTTGAATACTTATTGGAGTTTGAATGACATGGAGTGAAAGTTAGTGACGTTTGGTGCAGTTAACCCCTAAAATAGCTTATGTTCAAGAAAGTATTGGATGTTCTATGCAAAAGGCTACACGCTATATTTCAATAAGAAATCAAGAATTCTTTGAATCTAGTTGGGCATTTCTAGCCACCATTTACAAGTCAAGTGCATGTTTAATGTTTGGCTTTCAACTGTCCTCCTCCATGATGGTGGTTTTTGGAATTTAGACCAAATGTTCAAGTGAAAATAAGAAAAGAATCAAGAATTCATTTGGTTGCATGAGTATCAATGGTGGGACACTCTTGAAATTTTACACTCAATTCTCAAGAGAATTCTTATTTTTTCCCCCTAAAATATGTATGAATTTAGTGCAAGGATGTCTGTGGTGGGACCCGCTTGATCATCAAAACAAAGTCATACATATAATGTTAACACCCTTAGATAAAACCTTAACACAAGCATAGAAACTTCAAGTCAATCGTTGTCGGCCAGTTAATTGTGAAAGAGAAGTGCATTTCGCTACGAGCACTCGGACTATAGTAGCGCCATTACCACCTAAAATAAAGAAAGCATTTGAAATTTAATTGTCATTATAATTAACGTTTTATTACACAAAATAATTTTGAAAGTACCTAGAAGAATTCTATAATTGTAGTTATTGTGAAAGCTTTCAATAAATTTAGGTGTGGTGACTGTGCCCTATGGTGAGGGTAAAGTGTTGTTTTGACAATTTGACTCATAATTGGTCGAGGCATTGACTTTTCCTAGAGATTTTGTTTTCAAGATCGATGTGATTGAATACCCTTTAAATGTTACATGGACTTAAAGTTTAGCATCTCTTACTCCTATGCTCCAGTTTTTATGGATATTATAACTCTTTTCTTTGAAGTTAGTTGTAGCACTTGTCACTTTACGCTCGTCCAAGAATGAAATGACCCATGCCATTTCGTCCGCCATTCACAACAATCAAATTTAGTAATAAATTTTCTTTTGCTTTTCTTTTTAAAGGCTTTCAATAAATTAGAGTTATCGACATCAATCTCTCACTCTTTTTCTTTGAAAGTGAGTCCCATTACGCTGGTTGCTAATGATACATCGATGATTTCATAAGAATCGATAAAATATTATGCTAGCTATCAACCTCACAACTTGTAATTTGTCGAAGCTTAAGATTCAACTATTAAAAAAATATGAAAAATAAGAAAAATACCAAAGAAAGAGAAGAATTAACAGAAGAAGCAATTTGTTGTGCTAAGCAATAGAATTTGGGCAAAGTGCCCGTATGAGAAGGCAATAGAACTTAGTCAAAATCCCCTCCTAACTCTTCTGTTTCGAGTTATGTTTAGAAATTTTTCAATTTGAGCCAAAGTCAACTCTCGACTTGCTAGAGTTGTTCTTTCAAACCTTAAACTGGTGTCTATAAGCCATTCATTATTTTCCACTTGCTACATGTTGCAATAATATATGCCTTTCTTTTTCTTTTTTAGGTAAGCAATTACATAATCGTAAAATTGACCACTTCATCGCAAAAGAGATATGAAAAGTGGCACTTCTAAGGTTAAATGGATAGGATGATGCATGCATGCAGTCTTCCAAATTTTAATTTTTTTTCTCTCTCTTTATTTAAGGTCTCGAATCATCATGGACCATGATTGTATGTTTGCTATGAGTATTTTAATAACTGCAGCATGCATCAGTACAGTGTCACGGTTGGAGTAATGTGACATTTCTCTTTTGTATTTGGTTAAGATAAAAAAAATTAGATTTTGACGTAGTGAAACTTGTAGAGAAGAACAAGAATTGCACTTGAAGGCTCGAACTTGTTGATTTCCTCCCAAATTACAAGAAAGAGAGGAAATTGGGATAAAATTTCTCAATGAATTTTATTTCATCAAAAAATCTAGATGTCATTATGGCTTGCAATTCTTATTTAAATAAGATAATGATAATTATGAAAATCTAGATAATGACAAAAGTTAAAAGCCTTAATCTCCAAAATCAATCCGCAACAAATGGAATTGAATTTCAAATTTGTTTAAAAACAAAATTTCCAAAAACATGAAAAAACACATTTTCGAAGTCCTAAATGATGGAATCTGGTCGATAATGATCGTTCATCGGCCATTTTCACTCAAAATTGACCCAAACTTCTCCAATAATGAACATTCCGAAAAATTATTTCCGTTTAAGCCGACCCCACTTTTTCATAAAATCTTCTTCTTTCCATATCGCATCAAATTTTTGGTAGATTTTGATAAAATTTAAACATTAGAATTTTATTAGAATTCAAGAGTAATATATTAATATTCTTTTAAAATATTAGAATTTTATTTTCATACTCTTCAGGAGCAATAATATAATATTATTTAAAATATAAATTATGTAAACATTTACTCCTCACGAATAAAAATATATTTTATGTTAGATTTTACTTAATTATACTAGTCGGGAGAGAGAAAACTCTAACTAAAATATCAATAATAATGTGCTATTTCGGGAGCAACAATATTTTATAATAGACATATTACGAGTGTTAAATTTATAAACTATACTTGTATTAAAAAAAAAAAAAAAAGAACGAGATAATTAATCGAACGATGAGCAAAAAAAAAAAAAGATAATTAACTACGAGAAAAGATGAAATACACGTAAAATATTGACCTAAATTTATTAACGTGAATTCAATTGAGAAAATAGATATATTAATGTAAAATTTGTATTTTCCCGTAAACGTGAATTGACTTTATTTCATGATTAATGCAAACAGATATTGATATAGAATAACAACATAACCACTATGCATACAATAAAATAATAATTGCTTCTTTAAAATCAATGAATTAATATTCTTTTTGAATATTGAAATTGTAATATCATATCCTTTTGGGACAAATAATATTTCATTGGAATATTGGAATAATACATACATACATATATATATTTTTTTTTTTTCAAAATATACATATTCTTCAGAAATATTAATGGAATTGTAAATTGTGTTTTTTCATGAAAGCACAGATAAAAATAAATTCTATTCAAGAATATAATATGAAAAAATATTATACTTTTTCAATAGTAATAATACAATATTATTTTAAATATT
>CAIGRN010149539.1:0-13671 GCA_903798345.1 Fraxinus anomala
CTAGAACAATGAGATTCACCAATTAATTAATTAACAAGTGTTTAACAATTAATTATTTGAGTTGCTTGTTATAGGCTAAATTAATTCACAAACCAAATTTAATTAATTGGATTAATTAAATATTGGATCGGGTTAAGTTTAAGAGACGGGCCGAGCCCACTTGAGCTTATATTAATATGCTACTAGGGTTTGAGAATTGCATGGATTATTCATTATTCTTGCTAGCACAAGAAAAGAAACCCTAGCCGTCATTCTTGTTCTCTGTGTGGATCACCATTGGAGGCTGGATAATTAGACTGCTTGGATTGCAGATCGTGATCGTTGGAGTTCAAGAAAAAGCAAAGGAGTTTGCAGAATTCATCAAATGTATAATTTCTATCACAGTTTCTATCTAAACACAATATATCTCCTTGTATGGGAATTGAAATTGTTTACTTTCCGCTGCGCATGATTAAGTAAATTCCCAACAGTAGTCTGGTCAGTTCCAATCTAAATCCAATTTGAGGGTTTTACTTACACTGAAACCCTATATTTTTTAAGTAGTTTTGAAAAAAAAAATGATAAACTTAGATGAAATAGCAAATAGCTAAAATTGAAGTATATCTTACACTAAAACATAAATGCACGTCAAATTGTCAGAAATCAACCCTCTAATCATTAAAAATCAAAGGAAAATCATAAGGAAAAAAAGGAAATCTTCCACAAATCAAACACGAACAAGATCAAGGTTGCTTCAATTACCATTCTTCAAAGTTCTCCTCCAAATCTGAAAAAACCCAAACAAAAATTACATTTTTTTTTATGGTTTAGATTTTTGTTTAATTAGTTCCCCAATTCTGTCATTTTAAGATAATTTCATGTTCTCTTTGCATAGATTTTGAAAGCAGCAACCATAATTATCAATTTCAAGCTGGATAGACTCCCACTTACGAATTCTAATTATCTTAGTGCATTGTCTATGTTACTTTTCTTTGAATTTAAATTTAGTTTGAACATATGAAAAATAAAACTTTGAATTAAATAAATTGATGCATATAATGTGTTTGAGAAAATGAGAATGTGAAAAAGTAACGTTTTGTCACTTTTCTATACAAAAGTGACATTCTATGCCATGTGACTTTCCTCTAAAAAATCACATTATCTCGTTCGAACAATTAACTAAATGTATATATATGCATTTTTGGAAATTTAAATATACGAATTCAACTCTTGTTTTACGTTAATATATATGAAAAATTAATTTTGAATCAATTCAATAGATACACGAAATGTGTTTGTAAAAAGGAGAATGTGAAAAAAATAACATTCCGTCACTTTTTTCTAAAAAAAATTAAAATCATAGTATCTCGTTGGAACAATTAAATAAGTGCATATGTATACAATTTTTAAAATATAAGTATATGAATTCAAACTTTGTTTTACGTTAATGTATATGAAAAATTAACTTTGAATCAATTCAATAGATACATGCAAGGTGCTTGCGAAAAGGAAAATGTGACATTCTATTACTTTTCTATGAAAGAGTGATATTGTGTCACTTTTATCTATAAAAAAATCACAGTATCTCATTCGTACAATTAACTAGATGAATATGTGTATGTTTTTGAAAATTTAAATATGTGAATTTAAACCTTGTTTTACGTTAATACATTTAAAAAAAAAAACTTTGAATCAATTCAATAGATGCATATAAGGCGTTTGCAAAAAGGAGATTGTGAAAAAGTGATATTCTATCACTTTTCTCTAAAAAAAAAGTCCAAGTTACTCGTTGAAGAAATTAACTAGATGCATACGTGTACTTTTTTAAAATTTAAATATACGAATTCAAACTTTATTTTACGTTAATACATATGAAAATTTAATTGTGAATCAATTCAATAGATGCATGCAAGGTGTTTATGAAGAAGAGAACGTGAAAAAGTGACATTACGTGACCTCGCTATGGAAAAGTGACATTTCTGAAAAAGTTCAACATTTCATTGAACTAATTAACTAGATGCATATGTGTACATTTTCTAAAATCTAAATATACGAATTCAAACTATGTTTAAATCCTGCATTCAATTTATATTTTTTTAAAATTAATTCAATTGATGCATCAAATGTACTTGCAAAAATGAAAAATTGAAAAAGTGACATAATTTTTTTCTTTTAATTTCTGTTTTGGCATTACTTCTTTTGGGTTATTTACGTATTATATTTCTTTACTCGTCGGGTGAGATTTTTATTATCATTTTAAACTATTCACGACAAATTTTGAAATGCGTATTTCGAATTAAAAAATCGGTAAATAATGAGTTCATAATAAGAAATAAAAAATGGCCGCAAGAAATGGATTTAATAATTATGATATATTTTGCGTTCAATAATTCACGTGAGATAATTTTCGACATTTAGGGTGTGTTTGATGGAGATTATTGGGGAAAGAATGTATTTTGGAATATTAAATTGATAGAGAATGTGTAGTTGAAAAAGAAGGAAAAGTTATTGATGTGATGAAAATATTATTTTATTGAAGAATGTGTTGTTAAAAATGAGTATAAGAATGAAAATAAAAATGTTGATCAAACAGGGCCTTAAACTTCGTCCATAACATATTTATCATGACAACATTGCAAGCTTTCTAATAAATTTTGAATAGCTCAAAATGGATAATCTTAGCGTAAAATATTGTATCAAACGAAAAATTTTTAATAATAAAAATTTTGAAAGTTAAAAATATCTGTCTATGGAATAATTTTGCTGACTTTTTAAATGTTTTATATTTTGAATAGACGTAATTAATAAGGTTATTAAAATTTTAGCTTGATTTAATTGTATTAATCAATTTACTGTATCTAATTTCCTCTATTTTTTAAGCCCGGATAAATATATTCGGCACATTCCAGTTAAACTCACCAAATTTTTTGATGAGAAAATTTCATTAGTAAGATATTAAGTATGATATATTTCAAATCTAAAAAATAAGGTTTGCTTTTTCAAAAATCAGATACTAATTTAAAATTTATTTACTTAATAATCATTTAAAAATATTTTATTAATTAAATATATTAAGATCACAATATTATATAATTTATTGTCGCAGTCATGTATTAGTCACAATTACAGACGTCACAGTCACAAATTATAGGTCACAATTTATTTCTCGTTCATAAATTAAATAAATTAATTGATCACATATTATTTTTTGGTCACGAATAAAAAAAATTACGAATCACAACTTATTTTATGGTCACAAAATATCAAATTAATTGATCACAAATTATTTTTAGGTCACACATTATCAAATAATTGGTCACACCGTAACAAATTTTTAGATCACCCATCATTTGTTAGTCACAATTTATCTATTTCATTGATCACGTATTATTGATTGATCACACACCAACCAATTTATTGGTCACAATCAACAAAACAATTTGTGATCACCACTACCTCACCATCGCTCCAGTAGCACCACCGTCAACACCACTGCAACGACGATGATAACAGCCAACACCACCCCAAATACCACCACTACCTGCTCAGATCCATAACCGTCAGCGCCGCCACCACCACCGTGACTACCACAACCACCATTTACACTTTCCACCACCGTAAACCACCATCTCCACAACACCACACCATTAACCATAAAATCCCAAAACCTACCATTATCTCCGCCACGACGACGACCAACACTGCCACCACAATCACAACAATCCACAACCACCACCACCACCACCATCTACAGCATAGTCACAACCACATCGTAACCACCAATCCTACTAAAAAATTCTCAAACCGCTGCTGCCACCACGATCTCCACAAATCACACAACATACCAATCACAAGACCTCCACAAATCCACCACTACCACCATAGCCCTCCACCACCGACTAAAAACATACCCAAAAAACCCACACCTGATTGCGATGCTGCAGATCTTGACCACAACGCGCGGCGAGGCTGAATAGGCAAATGAGCAAGAGGCAAGAGTTAGCGGGCTGAACCGGTGAGATCGGTGCGACATCTCTCACATGGTTTCACGTAGGAAGTAACACCACCCATAGTTGCCCATCGCTCGCGTTGCTCTGTGAGCAGCACTGTCGTCGTTGTCTCTCCGACCGCACTTGTCGTTATCGTTGTCGCTCAGCGTAGTGTAGAGAGAGAGAGTCAGGCTCTATAGAGAGAAAAATGAGATTAAAAAAATAATTAGGGTTTGGTAGGTTGGATGATAGTGGTTGGATATGTAAAATAAATTTTATATTATTATTAATATTTATAATTTTAATTATATCTGTTTTTTGAAAGAAACTCTAAATATGAATTGAGATGTTGAAAACAATTTCCACTTTTTTTAAACCCAATTGCCACAATATATTAGCTTTATAACCCAACCAAAATCTCAAATGAGAAGATTTCATAACTAAAAGGTTAAGTTTTACCAATTTCAAATTTCAGAGATAATGTTTAAAATTTCAAATTTCAGATTTTTTAAGGTATAAAATTTCATATCTCAGATTTTTTAAAATTTATTTATAAATTAATTAATTAAGTATNATTTCATAACTAAAAGGTTAAGTTTCACCAATTTCAAATTTAAGAGATAATGTTTAAAATTTCAAATTTCAGATTTTTTTAAGGTATAAAATTTCATATATCAGATTTTTTAAAAATTATTTATAAATTAATTAATTAAGTATATATTTTATTAATTAAATATATTAATGTCACAATTCCATATAATTTGATCACAAATTCTATATAATTGGTCACAAATCACACATTTACACGTCACAATTCAAAAATTTTATAACTCACAATTTGTTCATCAGTCACAAATAAAAAATTGAAACAACAAGAATTATTTTTCAATCATAATTAAAATTTTTTATATGTCACAATAGTTACAAATTATTTTACGATCACAATTCAAAAATTTTATAACTCACAATTTGTTCATTGGTCACAAATAAAAAATCTTATACGTCACAACTTATTCATCGATCACAAATCACAATATTATAAGTCACAACTTATTAGACAGTCATAAATTAAAAAAATTATCGATCACAAATTAATAATTTTTTAGGTCACGCATTATTTTTTGGTCACAATTTTTATTTTTCCTTGGTTACATATTGTTTATCGGTCAAAAATTAATGAATTTAATGATCACAAACGACCAAATAATCTGTGACCATCACCAATATTTATGACCATGACCTCACCACTACTACCACCAGCATGACAACCGAACTCTTGTCGTCGTAACCACTACCACGACCTATCATCATCTAAAATTACTACATCACCACGATCACCACTACCCACCAACAACCATTGTTTCACCACCACCACCACCACCACCATCACCACCCCCATCCTACAACCTAAAAAAAATCCCAACCCTACCGTCATCGCTGTCGCCATCACCGACTACCACACCACCAACAAAAATCACTGTCGCCGCTACAACAAAAACAATGCGGCGCTTGCACAACGCCACTAAGAAAAACCACCACTGCAACAACCAGAAAAAACCATGTAGATCGAAACTACCGTACCCAACCCCAACCACCGCACCCCTCATAAAAAAAAGACGAAGACAAATCGTGACTTTGACTTAGCCAGTTTAGTCGCTTTAAGCTTTGCAGCTGGCTTGGATTTGGCAACTGGCTTAGCCTTGGGAGCAGGTTTAGCCTTGGTAGCGCCAGCCTTTGGCTTGGATTTCGCTTTGGAAGGAGGTGCCTTCTTTTCCTTAGTGGTTTTGCTAGCTACGGCCTTGGGTTTGGCGACAGGAGCCAGCTCCTTCTTAGCAGCAATAGATTTGGAAATAGACGAACGAGCCGGGATGAAACAGACTGGATCCAGTTCTCTCCTTCGGCGAGGACGGCCTTGCGAGGGGAAGAAGTGAGAGAGGCGAGAGAGAGAGAGGGAAGAAGAGAGGAAGAGAGGAGAGGATAGAGAGAGAGGATGTGATAAATGATTTGAGATTTTTAGGGTTTGGGTAATTATAATTTAAATATAGATGATTTAATATCTGATTTTTGTATAAATAAAGTTTATATTTGATTTTTGAAATTGAATATTTAAAAATCTCGTTTTGTATAATTTCCTCATCTCAAATCCCAATCATTATTTCTTCGATCCACGTCATTGAATTGAAATCATATTGCAATTTCTTCTCTCGCGAATCGTCCCTGCCACTGCTACGCAGGATTGTTTGTAAGCTGTATTTTTTCTTGCTTTTTTAATTGTTGTAATTCATAACTCTAGTTCCTTCTAAATCTTCTACGATGAAGAATCTGCTTTGGTGTGGAGGGTTTTATGCCGTTTGCCGGGTTTGATTATTTTCGTATTTTGGTACGGAATCAGTGAATCACATAATGGGATTAGGGTTTATTGCTAAAATATTGAATGGGGTCGGGCGATTGATGGCTAATGGCTAAATTTGTCACTTTTGTTAATTGGTAGGAAATTTGGGAGTGTGATTGAGAATTCTGAATGGGATTGGGATTGCTTTTAATTTGCATTTTTCCAACATTCTATCTTAGTCAAATTAGGTCTTGTTTTATGCGTAAAAATGCAATTTATTGAATCCATGACTGTAAATTGTGATTCTGTGAAATTTAACCAATAGAGTATTGCAAATCATCTTTTTGGTAAAATGGTTTGTGCGTGATAATAAAGACCGAGTGTGAACATTGAAAATAGTGATTGAAACCCATTGCAGATAGATGAGATGGTAACTCAATAAGCAGAAATGGACGAAAATATATGAATGAGTTTGACTGGAAAGTGTATATTTTGTTACATGTCCAGCTCTACATAGAGATAAATGTCACCCAATTCTGGCATTTTTTGCATCACCTACCAGAATCATCACTTTTACAACTCGAGTCACAGCAAATCGTGCAGAGCAATAAAATGTACTTAAATAACAATGATTGCTGCCACAGTATCAATACTAGTATACTCTTCAAAAAGTCAGAAGTTGGAATAAATTTTGCAATCAAAACTCGACATTTTAAATTTTAGCGATCGTAAAAATACATACATAAATTCAATGACAATTGGAATAATAACTCTCCATTTAAATTTTAATGTATTTTTCTCTATTTTTTTAAAAATAAAATAATATTTCATCTAAATTCAAGATTTTTCAATTTTTTTAGTCAATGTTTTAAATAATTACTATTTTAAAATATATTTTCTCTAAAATTTGACTTTAATGGAGCTCAAACAAGCTTTTATTACATGAATATATGATTGAAAATAAGTATGATAAATAAATTGCCATACTTGAATGGTAATCAAATGGGGACTACGTGAATTTTTAAAAAACTGTTTTCAACTATGAGGCAAATATGGGTAAGCCCCCGTTTGGCCACATCATTTGGAATTATAATTTTTAAAATAATATTTTTTTGGAGGATGAGTGGTTGAAAATTTTTTTTTTTGATTTATTTATAATATTATTTCTTTGAAAAATACAAAAAAATATATAATAAATGGGGCTAAATGATGTCTATTCTTCCACGTTCGCTCTTCGACCTCCCCACCACCTAACAGCCTAACGTCATCCCAAAATTAATCCAATTAGAAATATTAGCTTGCTGATCAAGAAATTTTTTTTTATCAAATCCAGCAAATTCTTGTAAATTTTCCAAGATGGCGTCAGATATCGAGCAACATACCGTCTCCTCAGCCAACAAGGTAGATTCATTTGATTTCACATTTACAGCACCTGTATGTATTTAGCTGGACTAGAATTGCTGTCATAGTAGCTAAGTATGAACTGATTTTATGGTTGAATCGATTTAGGTCGGGCAATTTTCAGGTGAGACTGAGACTGGTGGCGTGAAGGAACCTCTTTTGGAAAATGGGAATCACGAATTTGAGGATTTTTCTGTGGTCTCGGCGATACTTCCGTGAGTATTATTAGTTCCAATTGAGCCTATTACCGTCTTCAGTGTTGAAACATGAGATCCTTGACTAGACTGCTTTATGATTTTTAGTCGCTTCAGCAAAATTTATTCGGAAAGTGATGACATTAGTTTTAATTTGATAACGGAAATATTGTGACGTTTTAAGTATTAAAATTGTTATTTTTGGAGGCATAACTAGCTTTTTCTTTTTGATTTGCGAATTAACTGAGTTATTCCTCTCCAAATACCACAACAATGCGTTATAGCTTATGCAGAAGAGAACGAGATAAGCTTTATTTGGTGATTTCAGGTTTCTGTTCCCTGCATTTGGAGGACTGCTATATGGCTATGATATTGGAGCCACATCTTCAGCTACTATTTCTATTCAGGTATAGATTCAGACAAATATTATTTATCTTATGTTCACTGAAGTGATCAATTGAAGAATCAGACTATGTTCTATTTCTTCAGCAGCATTATGTTTTCATTTCTATCACCATTGTCCGTTTGACACACATTAATTTGTTTTATGGTTTGCTATATAATCATTTTCAACCACACATTCACACAGTAAAATATTCTACACATATACCAAAAACTTTTCCATACTTTCTAACTAAACTAGACATTCTCCTAAAAATAATATTCTCAACTCATTTTTTTCCCAATTAATGAGAATCAAACAGGCTATAAATCTTGCTCATTTTACACTTGCTCTTATTTATTTATGTATTTATTCATTTTTTTGGTTGAGGTGGGGTAGGGGGATTAGGGAGCTTGGAAATAGAATTTAGCCAAATATAAATATCTTAGAATATAGAAGAGACATTGATTACGGGAAACCAATGCTGTTAATAAAGCCTGCAATAGAAAACAATAGCAGATAAAGATAGTCTTGAAATATTAAGGAGTCACAAGTGGACGAGTTGGTTTTAGATTTGAAATTCACAGCCAGTGACTACGTGAAAAGAATTCTGTAGGGGACCCTTTTTATTCATTTTGATATTCGTATCCTCTTTAATGTTGGATACCTTGATCCCTTTAATGTAATTACCACGGAAATGGAGGATAGAGTTTTATTAAAAATTGTGACAGGGATTCACAAGTGGGTGACACCAGAATTCCCGCTCTAACATGCCTTAGTTAGAAAATGCCTCTCTATGAACTAAAATAGTTGGATCCGGTCAATTATTCTATTTAACGAATGTAAATCACTGCTGGTATGTTAGCCTTGTTTCATCGCAAGGTATAAAATTGCTTTCAGTACTAAGCCGATTTTAACTCAGCTTTGTTAAAGATTAAAATGCTTCTTAAATTAAAAAGGATGAATTTATTGGACTTTAGTTATTTCCAGAGTCCGTAATTCTAATTAGTGAATGTTTTTTCTGGTACAGTCAGCCACACTCAGTGGGATTTCATGGTATAACTTGTCTTCGGTGGAAGTTGACCTTGTTGTAAGCTACCTGTCATCTCTATTTTTCTGGATTGCATCTTTTATTTCTCTCACTTTTCTGCCTGAAAGATCACATACGTTTGCTTTGATTTTTTTTTACTTCTGTTTACTGCAGACTAGTGGCTCATTATATGGTGCATTAATAGGCTCAATTTTGGCTTTTACTGTTGCTGACTTTCTCGGTTAGTTTACTATGAATTTCAGGTGTGAAGATTGGATTAATAATATTATATTTCCCCTGCATAATATTTCGATTAATAATTGATGTATAGGAAGAAGAAGAGAGTTGATTCTTTCCTCTACATTTTACCTCATTGGAGCTCTTGTGACGTCCTTAGCACCTAATTTTGCTGTTTTTGTGATTGGGCGTTTTCTTTATGGTATCGGAATTGGATTGGTGAGAAATCCCTGAACATTTATTACAACTTCTGCAATTGCTTATGCTTAAACATAGATACACATGACTAACATAACACCCCAACATGACTCAAGAGTAACTTCATCAGAAAATAATTGTCTAGTTCGAAGGGAACTCCTGCTGTCTAATGATTCAAAGAGGCAAAATTATGTAGACTGAATTAGGGCAGGTTTGAAATTGCTAGTTGGACGATGATGCCTGAATTCATTACAAATGAGTGAACTTGTTGCTATTGGAATTTCAGTTTATTCATAATTTGTTTTCTCCCAATTAATAGGCAATGCATGCTGCTCCCATGTATATAGCTGAGACAGCTCCAAGTCAGATACGAGGACAGCTAATTTCTCTCAAAGAAGTTTTCATAGTCCTCGGGATGCTAGTAAGTGTTCCTACTCCCTCTTTGGGCTGCCTTCAGTTTTTGAATCATATCAACATATTTATCAGTAAGTCAATAATAAAGGGTTGTGAATTCTGATGGCTTAAATATCTTTATAGGTGGGTTATATCGTTGGTAGCCTTTCGGTTGAGACTGTTGCTGGTTGGCGTTACATGTATGGAGTTAGTAGCCCTTTATCACTTATAATGGGGATTGGAATGTGGTGGCTAGCTGAATCACCTAGATGGATTCTACTATGTGCCATACAGGGAAAAGGAAATGAGCAAGGTTTAAGAGAAAATGCCATAACTTGCTTGTGCCGGTTAAGAGGTCAAAGTATCAGTGATTCAGCTCCTAAACGAGTAGATGAAATTCTGTCTGAGCTTTCTCATTTGCGTGAAGAACAAGAAGCAACTATAGCAGAAATGTTCCAGGGGAAATGCTTGAAAGCTCTTATAATAGGTGTAGGCCTAGGCTTGTTTCAACAGGTACTCTTCATTTATAATGGGCCTTGCTTCATTTATATAAATCACATAGTTTCAAATTTTTACTCATATCTGTTGCTCTCTTCATTGCAGATAACAGGGCAACCTAGTGTATTATATTATGCTGCAACAATTTTTCAGGTACATCTGCTGAATAGCTCGTGACTGCCGATGTAAATTTACCTTTAATATGACATGAATTGGATCTGACAGGGTGTTGATGTATTTTACCCTTCTAACCTAGTTCTGCATGATAGAGTGCAGGATTTTCTGCAGCCTCTGATGCAACAAAGGTCTCAATACTTCTTGGTTTGTTAAAGGTGAGATGATGGAGAAAATTCATGAAGTCCTCTCTTTAATTTTGACAAAAAATTCAGTTGTTAATGTTACACTTGCATTCAAGAATTCGATTACGCCTTATTCAGTTATTTGTAATATTTAATCTCATGCTTTCATCCCCCATTAGTATTGTATTGTATTGTTCCATTTTTTTATTTTTTATTTTTTTTCTCTTAAAAATTTGATAATTGTGTTGTTGTAGCTGATTATGACTGGGGCAACAGTCCTAGTTGTTGATAGATTAGGGAGAAGACCTCTGCTACTTGGAGGTGTTTCTGGTATGGTAAGTTATCCTTCCTAATTATAGAGCTTGTTTGAGCCCCATATTATTGTAATAATGCATTTTGGAATAGTAGATTAATGGAGAATGTGTAGTTAAAAAATAAGGTAAAGTTTTGAGTTTACGTGTAATATTATTTTATTGAAGAATGTGTAGTTGAAAATAAGAAAGAAAAAAATATGTATTTTGAAAATAATGGGAATCAAACAATGGCACATTTGATTCTTTTTTTATCTGCCTCAGCACATTTTCATAAACGAAATCCCTTTTTTATCGAATGCATTTCATCACCTTCTACTCGTTGAGGCTGCTCAGAACAACATTCAAAACCAAAATTTTTCATTTCATGCTTTATTTGGAATATTTGACAGGTAATATCTCTATTTCTTCTGGGGTCTTATTATACTTATCTAGATGATATACCAGCTGTGGCAGTTGTTGCTTTACTGTTATACGTTGGATGTTACCAGGTATTTGTAAAAATTTATTTATTTATTTATTTTTTTTGTCTTAAATCATTATCTTTAGTTTGCGTGGATGCATTCTTTGGTTTATTTGAACGCAATTAAAATGGCATAATTTTAGTTTGCCAAAGTAGGATAGCATTGTCACATATATTTGCTACAGGAAAAGTAACAGGTAAATTTGTTTCTACGAATTTAACAAGAAATTTCATTTAGCAACATATACAGTTCGTTGTATTTACTTTTGATTCGATTGCATATGTCCTACCGTTACTTATTTTACACGGACCATTTAGTGTTAATTTTTATGAAGTATTGTCTTGCAGTTATCATTTGGTCCCATTGGTTGGTTAATGATTACTGAGATTTTCCCCTTGCGCGTAAGAGGACGAGGATTAAGTATTGCAGTTCTTGTGAATTTTGGAGCAAATATTCTGGTGACATTTGCCTTTTCACCTCTGGAGGTGAGAATTTATTCCAATGTTTTGATTCCCAGCCGTTTTTAAAATGAAATATTACATCTTGTTCCTGAATACGACATGCTATATTAGCGAGTTTAATAAGACAGTTGCATTGTTTAGAAAATCTGTTGACCAAAGACAGGCCATTGTCCCTACCTTAAGATGTCATCGTGTCAACCGTTAATCTATCGAGTACTGTAAGGTTGGGGAGAGTAAATAAGACAATAATTTAAATATAAAGTTAGATGTAAGATATGTCTGTTTAGTCAACACTGACATTGGTGAGTGGATTGTATTGCGTTTTTGGAGTACTATAAAGTTAAAATTTGCATATTTTCTTCCATTCTTCTATAGCCTTGTTATTTAATTTGAGTTTAGGTTTAAGTCTCACGAGAATAATATTCTACGATTAGTAATTCATTTATTTTGAAACCGACCCTTACATATCTGTGTTTCATCTCTTAATTTTTATGGGTAACAATATTTGCACAAAAAGTTTTATTTATTCCGTATTTCCTTCTGATTACAGGATTTGTTGGGTGCTGGAATTTTGTTTTTCATTTTTGGGGGGATAGCCATCTTGTCTCTCGTCTTCATCTTTTTCATTATACCAGAGACGAAAGGGCTTACTTTGGAGGAGATCGAGGCCACACTCCTTTAGGGCTCGTTTTATCCTTTGGTGCAACTAATACAATTATGGAATACTTCTCACGTCTCGATGGCAACATTAGTCCATGTCTTAGTATCAGATTCTACACCACCTAGCTCCCTATATATATGCGCCTCATTCCCCGAAGTTTTTATCTGTATATTACATTATGAGATATCTAATGTTCTTATCATTAGAAGTTGGATGATGCCATTGAAGTTCTTCTGAATCAGATTCTACACCACCTAACTCTCTATATATATGCGCCTCATTCCACGAAGTTTTTATCTGTATATTTCATTATGAGATATCTAATGTTCTTATCATTAGAAGTTGGATGATGCCATTGAAGTTCTTCTGATTCTTCGACGTCCGAATTGGCTACTGCCTAGTGGTCCTGAAAGAGGAAGAGAGAGGCATTAATAGTGTTGGGACCTCTCTGGGTTTAGAATTTGATAAAAGAGTGAAGAGAACAGTTCATCTTGCATTGAATATCCTTCGTGTGATTAATAATCAATTAAATTAAGATTTATTTTAATTTTGATTTGATAATATCAGTATTGATTCTAAATATTTGTAATTTTGATGTCTCAATTTGATTCTTAGGTAACTTGAGGATTTAGTAAATAAATTAGCTTACGTTTATTTTGGCAAAGCTGAATTCCTATTTTTTAAGTTAGTTAAAAAATTTCTTTATCTACGCATTTTTTTATTTGATTGAAGAAATTCTTGAAGGCCCAAGATTGACTAACCAAGAGGGGGGTGAATTAGTTTTTAAAACTTTTTCGAAAAATTAATCTAAATTCAATCAAGTAAAAACTAAATAGATTAAT
>CAIGRN010149561.1:0-16512 GCA_903798345.1 Fraxinus anomala
CAAACATAAGACATCATAGTCATCCAAAAAAAAGTAGTTATTGAAGCAGTTATTGAGTAATCCAATCACGCCCCACGATCCAAGAATCCCAGTTGTGGGCGGTTGAAAAACAAGAATCGTGGTGACATTTAGAGATGATAGTTTTACGATAAATCAACAATCATGAAGAAAGTGGATAGTTATAGAAAGCCAAGTAGTTGTCAAACGGTTCTCCACAAAGAAGCTATCAAACGAGTATAAAATGAAGAGAAGACATAGAAGAAAAGATCTCGAATCAAACACTCACAACAGAGAATATGTAATTTCAATTTCTTAGTTTAACTTTAAAATCCTTTTTTCAGTATTCGTGTGCTTGCGCCCCTTGGAGGCATTCTATTTCATTTCCAAATTGTAAATCTTTGTCAAAGAAGACACCCCTTTTTGGGACTTTGTCTCAAGAGGTTTGTTCCTTACACAATCATTTGAACCTTTTTAATTGTTAGCGACTATCCGAGCAAAAAAGATTCCAAGTTCATTGCATAGGTTCCTAATTTTCTTGTTATCAAATTATTTACCATTGTTTGAAACCACGGAGTGGGGTATGTCGAATCTGCATATAATGTTCTTCTAGAGAAATTTAGAAGTGTTACACTTCAATGATCTTGGCCAAAGGCTCCGCTTCGACCCATTTTGTAAAATAATCGATCGCAACAATAGCGAAGCAGGCATTCCCTCTTCCCCTTGGCAATGGCCCAATAAAATCAACTTTCCACTAGGCAAATGGCCAATGGCTTGACATGACCGTGAGTTCCTATGATGACTGTCTTGCACATTGGAGAAGCGCTGGCATTTATTGCACTTGTACATGAACAAAATTGAGTCCCTTTTCAGGGTAGGCCAGTAGTATTCCTGTCTGAGTACCTTGTGAACTAGTGCTGGTCCTCCGGATTGATTGCCGCAGACCCCCTCATGGATCTCTCTTAAGATGTAATTCACTTCCTCACCTCCTGTGCACCTGAGGAGGGGTGATGAGAAACCCCGCTTGTATAACACATCATCCTGCAGGACAAAGTGAGCAGCCCTCCTCCGAAGTCGACGAGCTTCGGCTTCATTGTTTGGTACAGCTTGTTCTTTAAGAAAAGCAATGATCGGTTGCATCCACAGAGGGTGCTTTCTGTCCACATCACTTTTTCTTTCCTTACGATGGACGATTCGGCCAGGTGTTCCATAGGAACCACCATAAGTTTAGAATCCCTACTGATGACCAATTTTGACAAAGCGTCAGCGTGGGAGCTCTCCAAGTGGGGTACTTGCATCAGTTCAAACCTTTCGAAGTGGGAAAGGAATTTCATGACTAGTTTCAGGTATGCTGCCATGTACTCGTCTCTTGCCACAAAATTGCCGTCGACCTAGTTCACCACTAATATGCGAATCACTTTTGACAATTAACCTCTTTACTTGCAATTCTTTAGCCAAACAAAGGCCAACTAGGAGCGCCTCATACTCAGCTACATTGTTTGATGCTTTGAACCCGGGCCTTACTGCACAGTTAAGCTTATGCATCTTCGAGCTCTCCAAGACTATTCCCGCTCTCGAACCAGCCTCTCCAGACGACCTATCTACGAAGAGGTTCCAGGTGGGAGGCTCCACATGTTCCATATTCATTTCAATCTTGGGGGCCTTGGCGAACTCAGCAACAAAGTCAGCCAGGGCTTGGCCTTTAACCGCGGCCCTGGGTTTATACACTATGTTGAACTCACCGAGCTTCATTGCCCATTTCAGCAATCTTTTCGAGGCATCTAGTTTCTGGAGGACTTGCTTTAGGGGGAAATTCGTCGGTACATAGATGTTGTAGACCTGAAAGTAAGGCCTCAACTTTCAAGAAGCGGTGATCAAGGAGAGAGCAAGTTTTTCCATGTCAGGGTAATGCACTTTTGCTAGTAATAGGGCTTTACTTATATAATAAATAGGCAATTGATGCATTTCCTCTTTCTTTATGAGAACCGAATTGGTAGCGTCATCAGAAACGGCAAAATAAAGCAGTAGTGGTTCACCCACCTTTGGTTTAGACAGGAGAGAAGCTCATCCGATGTAACTTTTCAGTGCCTGAAACGCTTCTTTACACTTCGGAATTTTGAAGGGAATGCACTTTTCAGTGGCTTTGGATATGAAGCGGTTGAGTGTGGCTACCCTGCCGGTAAGTTGTTGCACATCTTTCGGCTTCTGGGACGACCTCATTACGATTAAAGCTTTGATCTTCTCAAAATTCACATCAATCCCTCTCTGATTCACAGTGTATCCTAGGAATTTACCGAATGCTACGCCAAATGCACATTTGAGAGGGTTCAACCTCATCTGATATCTCCTTAGAATCTGGAAGGCCTCGCCCAGGTGTTTCACATGATCCTGAGCTCGAAGGTTCTTAACAAACATATCGTCAGCATAGACTTCCATCGTTTTGCTAAGCTAATTAGCGAACATCTTGTTTACTAACCTTTGATGGGTGGCTCCAACATTTTTCAGCCTAAAGGGCATCACCTTGTAGCAATATAGTCCTCTATCCGTGATAAAGGAAATGTTGTCCTCATCTCCCATATTCATGGGGATTTGGTTGTAACCCGAATAAGCATCCATGAAACTTGACAACTCGTGCCCAGCGTCGAGTCTACCAATTGATCTATTCGAGAAAGTAGGAAACTGTCCTTTGAGCAAGCTTGATTGAGATTGGGGAAGTCAATACACACTTTCCACTTGCCATTGTGTTTCTTTACCAGCACGGGATTGGATATCCATATCGAATAGGCGGCCTCTCTAATGAAGCAATTGCTGATCAATTTTTCCACTTCTTCCTTTAGGGTCTCATACCTTTCCGCATTCAATGTTCTTCTCTTCTGCCTGTACGAGGTCTGACTTGGGTCGATTTGCAAATAATGGCAACTAACCCTCGGGTCTGTTCCGATCATATCCTCGTGCTTCCACGCAAAGACGTCTGAGTTTTTGTGGAAAAAGTCCTTCAGTTCTTTCTTCCTCTCTTCTTCCAAATCCTTTCCTACCTGCAGGACCTTGGAAGCGTCTTGATCGTCTACTAGGAAGCTTTCCAATTCTTCCATTGGAGTGCCTTGTGATTCGGATTCGATGATGCGAGGATCTAGCTCGTCCAGGGCTGCCTTTTTAGGTCGATCCTTCACAAAATCCTCTGTCATTTCGACATTTTCCCTTCTTCAGGGGCTTCAGACATCTCAATATCCAGAAGCACCATGTTAATTCCCAGTGGCTTAGCCTTTCTCAAAGAATTGAGATAGCATTCTCTTGAGCCCATCTGATTACCTCGGACGATGGCTATTCTTCGTTCAGTGGGAAATTTCATACATAGGTTCCTTCAAGGCTGATCTCCCTAGAACTCTATGGTATGCAAATCGGCGGTCAACTACCAAGAATTCCATGAAGTGGTGTGCTACCTGAGGCGTTGTTCCCATTTCAACAGCCAGGGTGATTTTTCCTCTTAGGATGATGCTATCTCCAATAAACCAGTACAATGGGGATGTCATAGGGGTGAGCTCATGGTCTACCGCCATCTTGTCATAAGCGGAGCCGAACAGAGTGTTGACCAAACTCCCGTTATCTACTAGCATGCACTTCAATCCATTTCGAGTCACCATAACACGTTGTAGTGGGGATAGTGGACATCCACCGCATCCTCCTGAGTGAATGTAATAGGCTCTACAGATCTTGTTCTTTGGGATTGACTTACTATATAGCTGACCATAGGCGGGTCTTTATCCTCCCTAGTGTAAGTCCTTTGCGCATTTCGGGACTCACCTCCTACATGTGGTCCCCCAATGATAGTGTCAATCTCTCGAATGGGTTGGTGTTCGTTTACGGCGACTAGATATCTTCTTGGCCGATGTCCACTCCTGGGTCTCTCTCTATCTTCGTTCCTATCATATTAAGGCAAATGTCGCTTCGTCTCTCCCCTTCGTGGTGAGTTTTGCCTCGAATTTTCACGATGGTTCTCCCTAGTGCTGTGAGGGTTGCTTCTCACAGATCTAGTAACTTCTCGACATTCACTGTGCCACTGCCACTAAGTCCAATGCTTTCATAAGCTAGTGTTGGTACCGCATTCAAGGTGGCTGTAGACAATGCTTGTCCAAAGGTGGGAGCCACCGCATGTCCGGCTTGAGTCCACTGTTGACTAACGATCTGCGATGTGGGTCCTCTGCTAATTTGCCTCTGGGGCTGAGGGATGCCTTGTGCCGCCATGTTCCGATTACCAATCATCTTTTCATTGACGATCTCATTCTTCAACATTTCTACTAGTTCGTCGTAGGTAGAGGGGTTTTTACTCTGGACATCTCTCCAAAATAAAGTATTCATATTCAATCCTCCTTTTAAAGCTGAGAGGGCTTCTTTGTCCGTAACTTGCTTGCAATAGGTTATTTCGTCGGTAAAACGGGCGAGGTAACTTTTCAAGGTCTCCCCCGCTGCTTGCTGCATGTCTTGGAGGCGCTAGATTGGCGCCTCTCCTTCCTTCCTTAACAAATATTAGTTCAAGAATGCCTTTTTGAGGTCCGAACAACTCCTGATGCTAAGAGGCGCCAACCTACTGTACCACACTTCAACGCGCCGCTAAGTGGCAAGTGGAAGGCCCTGCATTTCAGAGCGGGCGAAGCCCTTCGAAGGCTCAGTTGCGTCTTGTATTTGTTGAGGTGTTTCTCTGGGTCACCATTTCCTTCGTACTTAGAAATTTTAGGAGGAACAAAGTTTTAAGGCATGAGAAAGCTACGAAGCTCCCTAGTGAAAGAGAGGTTGTCATCGCCATCGTCAAGCTCGTAGGATCCACACGGCTCGTCAGAATCATTCCCATCAACTAGAGGGCGAGGTGGCTGTAGGGAATTTCCGCCTCGATTCTCCCAATCAACTAGATTTCGCCTCTCCCGCCTATTCCTAGGTAGAGGGGCCTGAATTTCCTGGCTTTGCCCACACTTTTGTGGGCGGGCTGTTTGATGGGTGGACTTATCCCTATTTCTAGGCACTCACCCGAATTGATCAAACACACTGGCGGACCTCTGAGGCCATTCTTCATAGTAAGAGGAGAAGTTATCTCCTCTAACTTGGTCGTCTTCAGTTGGGGGGACAGTGTAGGAGGTGTCTACTCCTACTTCCCTTTCAACCAGAACTTCTCTTTGTTGATTCGAATGAGCTCTATGGCTTGAATCCGCTTCGGCTCGTCTGTCACGATCCGATTGCGGGGGGTCTTGATGGCCCTGATTTTGCACTTGCATGAGGACTTCTTGCATGGCTGCGTTCTGAGCTGCGATATTCCTCATGTTAGTGGTCATGCGGGCCACTTCGACAATTAATCGCGCAACAGTTCTCCCGCCTCTGCGATATCGATGATGGGTTCGCTGGTGAGTGACATTATTCCGGATGATCTCTTCTTCAGAGATCTCCCTTACTCTTCTAGGGTTCGTTTCTTCATTGCTGGAACTCATTGGTTTGAGGTTATAAATTCTCTTCTTCCAAATAATGGACACTTAATTTATGGCTTTCACTTGTTCTTTCTTCAAGAACAATTCCCTTTTTCAAGGGGGAATATCAACCAAATATTCCGATAAGCTTTTTCTTTCGTGGGGATACTCGTGGTTACAATAACGTTCCCACAGATGACGTCAATCTGTTGACCTCGAAAAATGGTTCCGACTCGCGACTAATAGAACGAGACTCCACGTAAGCTCCTCCCTGTACACACGATAGCACACCGTTAGTCACTCATGACCTTCTCCGGTGGGGTGGAAGCGGCCATGAACACACTCCGACAATCAAGTCAGTATTTCAGTCAGCTGGAAAGTGGTTCCCGGAGGTGAAGTGGTCACCTGGACATGGTTAATAATGTGTGTAAATATAGTAAAGAGCTTGAGTTAAAACTAGAATGCAAATATTCGAAATTGGAACCTCCACCACCTTACCATTGTGTGAGGCTATTTATACTAGAGAAGGGAAAAGAAGAACCGTTGGATGGGGGGACACATGACTTCAGATCCCCGGGTAGGTCATCCTTTCATAGGCGTCAATCGTCAATCCATAGGTTGGCGGACATTAAATGATTTCTAACATAACAACTGAATTGACCGTTTGTAGCCTGTCACACGTCCCCTCAATTAGTGAGGGACTTGACTTTGGAGAGATCTCCTAAAAGATCTTTGTAGAGGTGTTGCGAAGCGGATTGTGAGACGTAACGAATACGAAGTGCTGGCCTTTGTATCCTCCGTGAATGGAGGATGAGTTCGGTTCTTCTACGAGGTGGGGGCGATAATGTTTCAATTCGGAGTTATGGAATCAGTTCATTCGAAGTGATCCAGTTTATCTGCCACGTGGCAACACCAGATCAATTCGGCCAACACGTGGCGGATGAGGTGGATGGACAAAGTGGAGGGCCTCAGAAGACTCTTAACAACTTCCATGAATTATTCAGCCTTGTTGTTCAACCGACTACCGCTCATGTTCTTCTTAGCGTAACAGTAAGTCATGGCTAGTTATTCTCCAATTTGACGTAAGCAATGCATTCTTTCGAGGTAGTCTCTCTAAACATGTCTATATGACTCAATATCAGGGTTTATTGATTCAAGCAATCTTTCTCATATGTGCAAACTTTGCAAAGCCATTTATGGCATTGAACAAGGCCTCGAGTGTGGTATCATGATATTCATACCTTACAACTTCATTCTGGCTTTAAGAACTCTCATGCTGATTGTTCACTCTTTATACTTATTACTGTCAATTATGTAACACCTCGAAATTTTACTTACTATTTTCGTATGGGGCCTAAATTTACCATTGATCATATAACAATTGGATTAGTCCATGTATAGCCTTCTAAGTCACACTAAATCTCCAAAGTAAATATGATAAGTTTAACCCACTATTTGCATTAAGGATTTATTTTCTTACGTGTGTTTTAAAGATTTTACTGTAAATTTTATTTGAGTTGAATATTTAAATATTATAGAAGTTGGTAAAATATATATCAATATTATATTCATTTTGTAGCTTGTGTTAAATCAAATATATTGGGCTCAAGAAAAATGATTTTGAACTAGATATGGCCAAGTTATTTTGATAGAAAGAAAAGTGTTCTAAATCCTATATTTTATTAAAAAAAAAAAAAAAAGGAACATTCATGCATAGGTACGGTTAAATGGAAAATGAAAAGGTAGTACTAATTAAATTAAATTAAAGCTAAAAGTAACAGTAATTTAATTGATTTAAAATCCATTAATCCCATTAACTAATGGTAATTAACTTCATTAATCCTCACTAACTTGAAAATGCCTTTTGAATTTGTGCAATTTGCATTTCTATGGTGCAAAGAATATATATTTGTATATTTGAGGTGGGATGATTTTCTTTTACCACAAAGTTGATATTGTATATGTTTCACGCCACTAACACTTTTCAAATTGAAACAAAGTATCATTTTTATATTTTTTACAAGCTATATTTTTAGATATTTTGGTATTAATGGAGGAAAGAATACCTAGTGCTGTGATAAATTATTGTTTTTCTTGATATTTATATAATTGTGGCATGAAATACTTTATGTCCTTCGGGTCGATTTTAATATAAATCCTTCGGAATAGATTGTTAGATCCAAATATATAAATCCTATAGGATACGGAAATTCTAAATAAATTCTTTGAGCTATCTGATATCGCAACTAGTTGCTCTAAATTTAAAAATGTCAGGTATCTTATGTCGTTTTATATTTATATTATCTTAAATAAGAATTTACACGTATTTTTCCTAAGTATTTTGAAAATACTCACTCTTACACTGCATTTCATATTAGAACGGGTCGTATTGGACGCTTGATCAAGTGAATGCTTATGGGTTGCCAAGTAAAAATTTTAGCAAGGATTTATGGCTAATATTATCTTAAGAATATTTTTTATGTTTAATTAAGTGCACGTTTTTTAGTAGTTTGGCATTCTAGCTTTTTTTTTTCAATCCCATGTTAAGTTTGACAATTGAAATCGTATTATTTTAAAATTTGATTATATATGAAATTGTTGGATTAAATTATAGATTTATCAATCAAATCTTAAGATTTGTGAAGTAGTGTTCAATTCTTCATAAATTAGATGTGTAAGATTTTGGTAACACTTCAAATCTTTAACTTTATACATATAAAAAAAGATATTAGATTTTGAGTGTTACAAATTAGATTATATATCTTCTCGTCTATGTTTATGATTTAAACCTTACAGGCCCTAGTGTTAGCCATGATCAATAAATTTGTGACTATCCTTGCTCAAAAGTTCTCTCTTAAAGATCTCAGCTTACTAAATTACTTTCTGGGTGTCAAAGTTTTTCCTGATATACATGGCTTGCTGCCTCTCAAAGACATTACATCCGTACATTCTTGCCCGAACCCACATGCAAGAACAAAAGCTGATTCTTATTTGTCAACCAGTCCACCTCTTACGCTGACCGAGGGTTCTTCTTTATCATATCCTAGTGAGTATCGTATTGTATTATAGTTGGAAGTCTATAATCTGTTTTAATCAAGCGACTCGACGTTGGCATAACCTAAACACTGACCATTCAACCTGTGTTAAGTGGCTCTAACTGTACTTGTGTAACACTCTTCATGACGGGCTATAGCTATACTGTGATTTCTCTCTCAATTTACATGCTTTCTCTAATACTGACTAGGGGTGCCTGTGTCAGTTGTCTTGATCCAAATTTGGTTAATACTCGCACCAAACCACTTCCTTGCGCATGCTTTCTTGAGCTCAAATTCAAGAATGGACTCTGCTCCCGAGCCGAATCTTGAGGGGGACATAATAACAGATACTATCCTCATCTTTAGGGATTGCTAATGGATAACCATCCTTAGCTTTGCTTTACGGATTGCTTAGATGAGTTTGTTCAACTTTTGTACTTGCTGTATTTTGAATTTCAGGCTATTATCCCAACTATATAGCTTAGACTTAGGAAGTGAGTTTCACAAATACTAGTTTTAGGAAGCTATGTTATTCAATTGTCACATAAATACTCAACTACTGATTATGAAACCTGTGAAGAACAATTTTCTGTTCATCATTTGTTATAGAGATCATAAATTTTGTCAAGTGCAATGAAAGCAAATCACAGCAAAACCTCACACACACACTGAGAAAGCAAAGGCTAATTCTAATGAAAACGACAGGGCACTCCATGTATTACACACTGATAGCAAATGAATTGAAAAAATATAGCAAAGTGGCAAACAATAATAGCGAGCACTGGCCCTCTTCAATAGTTGACAGTTACATGTACACTTTTTCTTGCACGATCCTACAAAGGCCCAACAGTCATATAGGACCCAATTGCACCTTAGACTTGGTCCATTTCATCATACTACAGTGCACGCGCCAAAAAATAAATAAAAAATGGAGAGAGATTCAAAACTGGGACATACATGAATTGATTAAATTAAATCTTTATCATGTAGTTAAATCATATCATACCAGCAAAATAAGATCATCAGGGGGCATTTTAAACCAAGAAATTTACATTCATGTCCTATTTTTCCATATAGGAAAACAAAAGTCAACAAATGCAGGCACGGGGTGGGTGGGGGTTTAACTACCTTGAAGAAGGCGATGATGGCGTGGAGATTCTTCTTGTACTCGTCAACCGGCACGTGTTGGAAGGCACTGCATCTATCGGGAAGAGAAGCGTCATTTGCGCCGAAGAACACCGTCACTGCCATCGGAGCACCGCCACTCTCCGACGGTGGAAACACCTTCTCCACCACCTTCAGAGCCCATCTTGTATTGTACCCGCTATACCCTCTCAACACCACATCCATCTAACCAACCATCCATTTATCATCAATACAGACAAATCAACAAATTTATAATAAAAATAGAACAGTAAGGATGTGAGTAAAAATTACCGTGCGACAGAAGTGATTTGCAAGAGAAGATCCCCAGCCGCCATCGGTAAATGACTCTTCAGTTATAGAATCTCCGAAAAGGTAAATCCGGGGTCTCATTGTTCTTCTCCAAGTAATATTATTTTCACTATACACAGTGGTGTTTTATATATAACAACGGCAACGAACCAAACTTGTGAAATTTCAATCTGTTTGCCCTCGTTAAGCATTACACATGCCTATCTAGCATCAAAAAGCTGGCTTTAACGTGCCAGATAGTATAATATTACTATATAGAGATCGAAGCAGATAGATGTAGAGAGAGAGACTGGTAGGTTTTGGTGAATACCAAAGGCTATTGATTGCATCAAATAGTTTATTATTTCCCAAAAGTACAGAGATCGAGAAAAAAGTTTCCAGCTGACAGTGACTACAGACCCAACGCCGTACAATTCATAAATCAACGGAGTAGCCAGCCACCACCATGGCACCATATGGCCACGATTGACGAAATAAGTTTTTACGGATGGGTATCATGGGTTTGTTGTCCATCAAATTTATACAATAAGTGATTGTTTGGTAGAGGTTAAAAAATATGAATTCATAAAATGTATTAATTTTAATTTAAAATTTTAATTGAATTTTAATTTAAACCAAACATGAGCTAAATGTTGGAGGTGGATTTCTTAAAAGACGAGGAAATGGCAAAAAAATATCCACTTTAACATTGCCGTGTAATTATATTCACATCACAATTTTTATCTATCTTGTTTGAGCCTATTTTGGGAAAAAAATGTATCTTAAAATTGTATTTTTTTTTTAAGAATGTATGGTTAAAAAATAAGAATTTTTTTTTTATTTACATGTAAAATTCTTTTATCCAAAAATATATGGTCGAAAATGAGTTTTTAATAAAATGAGACTCAAACAAAGGTTTCTTGCATCATATTTTAATTGTACTTAAAGTTTTTAATATTTGCTCATTATTTATGTCCCTAATAAATTTTCAAGTCATTCTTATTCTCAAACTTTTCATTAATTAAGACATTTTGTATTTAATAACAGTTTTACGTTCAAAAGTCAATTGAAATTGCATTAAAAAACTTATTTTTTTAATCATATTTTTAAAAAACAAATAACTAAAAAGTGCGAAAAATATTTTTTCCTCATTTTAAAGCAAAAAAAAAAAAAAATATTTTTATACAAACATTTTTCAAGGACAAGACATACGAATTAATGAAAGGTTGAAAACAAGAATTCGAAGAAAAAAGTTAAGGAAATAATTATTACAATGAGCAAAGATTGAGAAACTTAACTGCAATTGAAATATGGTATATCAAGTAAAAATTGTGGTGACAATATAATCACAATTTGCAAAAATGTCCTAAATTTACTTGATGTCCATTTTGTTATTATTTAGACAAAAATGCCATTAGTAACAATTTCAAATCACACTGGAATAAAAAAGTATCAATATAAATCCAAGCATTAAATCATAACTTCTCCTAGGAGTGTAAAGAATCTTGTTACAATCTGTTTGTTGTTTCAAATTTCTGTGTTTTGGAAACCTTCTTATCTTCTAAAATCATTGTAAGAAATTAGTACTGTGCAATGTGGTAGTATAGTAGTTTTGGCTTTTTGCTGAAGCAGATCATTGAATTTCTACTCCATTCCAGTTGACGGAAGGTTGGAAACTGATATTTTGCACCAGAGACTTTATGCCACTGCAAAACAAAGGGAGGAACTGCAGCGTATGGAGATTGAGCTCCGAGAACATATAATCGCAGGATCAGAGGTTATGCAGAATAACTTTGATGCTCATATCAAAGAGCATGAAAATGCCAGTGTCAAGCTTCAGGTTTTGTTATTTTTTCATTGGTTTTTACATTAACTATCGTGGACATGTATTTAGATATACGTGCGTGTTTATATTTTGTTTCTGATGCTATTGTGTAATGCCTACAAATGCAATTTTAGCAATAATTGTATGAGAAGAACAAATGATATACCAGCTGGGAGAAAGATTGAAGTGAAAGAAAGGGAATTGCATGTCATCAGATTAGATAATGAAGCGGTTAGTTTGAAATAAATTTGTAGTCTCCTTTTGGTTGGGTCAGGGATTCTGCTGCTTATGCATTGTTACTATTTTCTTCATCTACTTTAACAGGCTTAGCCAAAATGGAACTTTTAATGGAACAAAGCAAAGAGCTCTAGAGTTATTGGTAGTTTGTGATCCCATTGGTTACTATTATTCAGAAGTTCGTGTGCCCCGACCACAAAAGTATGCGCTTCACCTGTATTTTTTGTGTGCCCCGACCACAGGACTTTGTAGGAACTTGTAATTTGTTTGGTTTGTTTGTTGTGGTTGACGTATTAACTCTTGTTATAGGTTCAACAGTTAGTTGGGGAGTGTTCTAAGAAGGTTTTATATGATTAGAAATTTGGTCGTTGTAATTTTAGAATAGGTTCTTCCAATTTCAAAACATAATTCTTGAAAGATGAAATATCAGGTGTCGAGATTTTCAGATATCGAATGTCAAGAATTAGTTTTCGAATTCCAAAAACGCGATGAAATCTAGAGAACAAATGAAAACCTCATTTTTAAAAGATGAAATGTCAAGTGTTGAGATTATCGAATATCAAATATCAAGAACTAGTTTTCAAATATGAAGAACGCATGAAATGGAGAGAAAAATAAAACCCAATGGTGATGAATTACTTTTATCATTAAGGATACGTTCGATTGCAAACATGAAATTTGCATAGAAAGAAAATAAATTATAGGCAATTTAATTGTTTAGAACATATTTGTATGAAAATTATAATTAAATATATTTGATCAATTTAATTTCTAATTTATAAAATATTATACTTGTTCATTTTTTATAGATGAGTAAATGAGAGGGAGGGGGATAGATGAGAGAGAGAGAAATAGAAATAGAAGTACTTGAAAAATAAAACCCACCCCTCCATAAAGAAAATATTTTCATTATTTTTGAGGAAAATATGGTCACTTAATCAAAAGTTGAAAAATATTTTTCATGAAAAATATTGTCAATCAAACACCTTAAAAGTAGGAATTCATATGAAAAAAATGATATTCTTCATGAAAAATAAAGTCAATCAAACACACTCTAATTGACAATCCTATGATGAGTGAAATATGTAAAGAAGTACATTGAGGTAACAAGAATCATTTCATGTTTCAGAACATTGAATTTTAACTGGATCTGAAACTTCATCGTATTAATATTTAAGCTTTTCGTACGATTTTATTGACAAGCTCTTCATACCGAATGTCACTTCGAATAATAAATTGACGTTATTAGTTCACGAACTACTTTCAACCGTCATCACATTCATGAAGGTATCACCTTACGAGATAATCAACCTTATGACATCCCCTATACATGCAAACCATCAATACAACTACGTTGAGCTAACACGTAAATACATGAAAATGAACTTGCTTCCCCAAAAGCAACATGTTAAATGCTTAATACAAAATGTTCCCTATTTTTGTCCATTTTTTATTGTTATTCTTGACATTGGAAAATGTCCATACTAACATTTAAAATATTATTTTCGACGTTTAGATATGTTCGAGAACGATATGTTGAAATTACATCTTACCACATGTATTTTTCATCTTCTTTAACCATCATTGATGCAAAGAATTCATTCTCTCCATTAATAACATGGTCAATACACAACCACCTTAATTTTCTTGCTATCTAAGTTATTTAAGAATGATTTAACACAATGAAATAATGCTAAACCATCTAGTTCATCTTCCCTTTTTATTAATCTTCAATTGGTCACTACCTATTAGATAATGTGAAAAATGAACCCATTGGGTAATAATTTGCACATTATCATAGCTTCTCATGGAAGTAACTTCATTGCCACGAGATTTGTGCCACACCCAATAAAAATCTATTTTTTTCTTCATTAAGTATATAATGGACACTTTGATGCTAAATTTGGTCATTTTTGCAATAATTATCAAAATTAAACACATTTCAATTGACACGCATATGTTTAGAGACACATTTCAATTATTCTTGGAAGAATAATTAAACTGAGTGTCAAATAGTGAGATTCTTGGTAATTAATCTACTAAGCTCGCCGGAATCTTTTGATGTTTTTTTTTTGCATGATCTCATACCATTCTCTTGACGCTTAATCCATTCTCATTTTCTACAATTCATTTTTCAGTAAATTTATTTCGATTATACTTTTGATGAGATTCACACTTTTTATCAACTATTAATCAACACATTTTATTAACTTTATCAAAATTTATTAAAAATCTGATTTTATCTAAACCAAATAGGGTATTGATGTAGTTCATGCTATATGAAGAAGATGTACAACAATATATGTTCATCTAACAAAACAATCGCGCGAACAAATATGCATTATAAACAAAATTTATTCAACTTGTAATTGATTGGAAGAGGTGATAAAAGAGATAATTCGAGTAGGATCTCTTTTACACAAATTGCTCAGGTAGAGTCAAAAAGTCTTTGAACAATTTCCTGACTAAATAAAGTTGATAGCACCATTGTCATCGAGAAATATCCCTTTGTTTGCCTCCATTAAAATTTTTAAAATTTCTTTAACCACACATTCTTCAAATAAATATTATCACACACAAATGTAAAACTTTTCATTATTTTTCAAGTACGCATTCTTTCATCCATCACTATTTCAAAATTTATAAATTCTCCAAAATGATGGCCAAACAATGACAGAATTTCTGATTTGTAAATCGACTATTTTTGAACAAGATGATAGAATTCTTGGAAATGCAGAGTCACAATTTCCTAGTTCAAAATTTTTCCATTTTTCAACATTTGGAACCGAATAGAAAGACTAAGAGGTTAACTCTAGAAAAGAAGAACAAGAAAGCTTCTCTCCTAAGGTTGCACATCTAGGATGGTATAACCAGGGGTTTTTTCATTTTCGTGGATTACTACGTTGGCCTTTTTTGCATGTTTAGTTTTCTAAACTTTCATCACTTATACAATTAATTTCAAGTTATTACGGAGCTACCAATAAGGGTTTGATGGAACCTATATAATTCAAACACTAATAATTAGGCTGAACCTAGTCCTGCAAAGATTGTCCGGTCCAATTATTACTCTTTACTAATTCAACTAATGGTGAAAGATTGCACTCCTAAATCATATAAGGTCACGAGAGCTTATGTTATTCCATAATTTCATCATGTTGACCCACCACACTAGTGTATCACCATATCGGTGTGTTTAATAGATATTATTGAGAAAATAATATATTTTAAATAGTGATATGATGTAAAATATGTGGTTAAAAAATAAGAAAAAATTATTGATGTGATGAAAAATATTATTTTATTGAAGAATGTGTAGTTGAAAATAAGTTTTGAAATAATGTATTTTGAGAAAATGTGTCCCAAACAGGGCTTGAAGTTCAATGAATAGTACTTTACTAAAATGATGCTTTTGCCTTTTTTTTTTTTTTACTCCTTGAGGTCACATTTTCTTCAATGATTTATGTGAATCAATCATATACATGATTTAGCTAACACTAAACACCGAACTCAAATTTACCATTTACCATAAAATACTTAAGAAGAAATAATATAGGAAAAATCTTGAAATTTAACTAGTTCATAATTCTGAATTATGAAAATTCCAAAAAGAAAAAAGTAAAACAGCCCACAATTTTGACTATATACAAATGGAATACATGTTGTCTACCTCCTTAACAACGGAGGCGTCAACCTAAAACTTCTTTCCTCCAACTTCTGAGATTTCATTTTATCTTGGATGGCATTTCTTAATAGAAAATGGTAATGTAAACTATAATGTATACTATGTAAAGTCATATTGAATTAGAAGAAGTGATATACACATTTACGCCTTGTTGTTTACATATACCTACATTCTTTCTTATATATGGAATATTTAATTTTATTTTTCTAAAAAATCTTAGAATTTATGAATAATAAACTCTCAAACATGAGTTGAAATGTTTTACAAATAATTACTAAGTCACCCAAAATTGGACTCCTCATAAACGCTCAAAATCGATATTTTAAAACCTCCACAATTGATACCCAAAACTCCTGATTAGGCCCAAAAGGTTCTTACTGGGCGAAAATAGGATTGTTGACACACAAAAAGTGTAGCCCAAATTTAAATAGCCCAATGAATAAAGCCCAATTGAGAAGTTCGGAACGAAGGCCCTAATGGGACCATTGATAAATGCACAAGAGGCTCTATAACAAAGTAACGTCATTGCCCAAAATGGCAAGACGTCCAAAATCTGAGCGAATGGAGTGTCTTGAGGTCGCCCAAAATGAATGAGCCTATTCTCGTCCAAACCTTCGAGTCGCCCAGGATCTTGACAAATATGAGACATCGTGGTTATCCAAAACAGTAGTTATTGAAGCGGTTATTGAGCAATCTCATCACGCTCCACGATCCAAAGATTCCAGTTGTGGGCGGTTGAAAAACAAGAATCGTGGCAACAGTTAGAAATGACAATTTTATGACAAATCAGTCATCATAAAGAAAGTGGGTAGTTATAGAATATCAAGCAGTTTCCAAACAGTTCTTCACAAA
>CAIGRN010149572.1:0-12194 GCA_903798345.1 Fraxinus anomala
TGGTTCACTAAACTTGAAAAGTAGAAAATAGAACTAGAAATATGGAAGAAATAACAAAAAATTCATGGGACACCCAAATAATATTCTTGACTACAAGATGTGCTTCCAACTCACCATCAATTTGATCTTTGGTGAAATGAGAAATCCTGTAAGGAAAAGCTCCACAACTTTAGTCAAACATGTACATATAGAAAGTAATGAAATATTAGTTTCAAGAAAAAGCACAGACTACAAGACTATTTAATGTATACCTTTTCATAATGCACACGTCGATTTTTTTTTTTTTTTTGAATACTTTACTTCAGACCTTAGAATACTAAAGCTCTAGCCTTTGAAAGAATGAATTTAAGTAGAACCATGTTCACATGATGAGCAATTCTATCATGATAGAGAAGGAAAAATATATTATTGTCATTGCAATGAAATATATACTGACCTTGGGCAAGTAAGGAATACAGCCAAGACCCATTGACTTATCTCGCAGAAGAAATAAAATAATGTTAAATCTGTGCACGATAGCATAAACGATCATAAAGAATATATAACACGAGAAGAAGCAGGGGAAAATAAACAAGAAGTGATCCATAAGAATTATTGGTAATAAACCAACAACAATTAACACTATAAGCTTATCATTCCCAGCATCGAACTAACCTTGAAAATGAACATGAGGGATCCAACCACCTTTTGGTGGTAACTAGAACCTAAAAAATTACCAACCATAATTCAAAAAATGTAATCCAAAGGAAAAACCAGGTTGTTCAGTTGATTTCAGCTACTTTCAAAACTTCCCGTCCGGTAGACCATGCTAGCTCACTATTAAGCAGTTTTAAAAGTAACCCAAGTAACTGTGGGTACTCATTATATGGAGTTATAACATACCTGTGAAGCCATCCAAAAGAGTTTTGTCAATACATTTTCCATCATTAAAGATTTTTAATAATTAGATGATAGTAACCTATTGCATTAATAGCATTATAATTTCATCACTTAGCAAATGAACACTAACAAATCCATCCTCCCAGAACACGATACAACTAATGAAGCAGAAGGTACTAAAAAAAACTTACACCGGAGTGTATTAATTCAATTCCACAGATTTCTCAACTCTTCATAGGTTGATGAATTTCTCGACTTCTCATTCCGGCCCTCGCCCCTCAGAAATCAGCAGCAGCACAACATCCAATCCAACGAATTTCATATACAATACAAAACTAATACATGATTTTAAATCAATTAATCAAACACAAGATTAATAGCCATCTAATTAATCTTGATATTAGGTAAAAAGAAAAGATTGAAACATTAAACAAATCAAAAATTCAAAATAACTAAGAAAACAGAAACGAGAGGGCTTCGAGCTTTACCTTCTTGTAGACTTATTCTTCTGTGCTACCATCTGTACTTTGTCAAATCGCCAATTGATTCGAATTGAAGGCGCCATCTAGGGCTTGAAAATGAAAAGGAATCGAAGGTGCCGTCTAGGGCTGGAAGGAAGGCGACGCCGGCGTCGAGTTCTCAGAGTCGGAGTCTTGAACTTGAAGCCCAAAGTCTATGGTTTGTCTTTGTCTTTGGCTCTGTGAGAGGTTGAGAGAGATTCAAATGGAACGCACGTAAGACGTGGGTGAGAGTTGAGGGGTTTATTGGATTGGATTTGGGTTTTGTTTAGTAGCCTTCTAATCTATCATTAGGGATTGGATTTGGGTTTCTTTTAGTATCCTTCTAATCTATCATTAGAGCCCACGATACATGGGCGATCATCGTAAAAAACCTACTGCAACAATTTTTTGTCCGTTGCAAAAAAATTATTTTTCTTGTAGCGATTTTTCCTCCAACTATAGAATATTTGCAACAAATATTTTTTATCGTAAAAAGTAGACCATATTGCATCACAAGCACTTTGTTGCAACAAAATAAAAGTTTGTCGCCATAAGTTTTCCACCAAAAATATTTTGGCGCATTGCTTCCCTCATATTTTTGGTGACATTCTTTATTCGTTGTCGCAACTTCTTACATTTTACGATATATTTTTTTGTACTTATTTTTTTAATCACAATATTAGCGACTAACTTTAAAAATGTGCCGCGTTAAGTCACTTATTACGACAATTTTTTGTATGTCGCGAAAAATCTTGTCGCAAAATCACAATTTTGTTGTAGTGTTTTTTTTTTCTTCTTTTAACTTGTTGAAGAAGTGAAATCAAACCCTCCGAGCTTGACTTTATCTCCACTCACGATTGTATAAAGCTGGAACTATCACTTGGATTAAGATTCACAAATCTTAAGTTACGCCAAGTAGACTGATCTTTGAGTAAAATTATATCATTCACGCTTTTGTTTATTTTTTTAGTTATGATTGAAGAACAAGGTTTTTGCTATGAATCATTCAGTAATGTATCTCTCAGTTGAACTTGCTGTGGAATGACATAAAATGTTGCTGCAAGTTTGCTGGTTGCGTGTACAGATTTCTCAAAGATGTTATTTTGCTCCTTGAAGTCTTGCCCTACTTATGTAGAGTTATTTCCAAGTCACAAGATCATCTTACCTAAAATTGATCATTACAACACGGTAAGAATATATTAGAATCTGGTAATAAACAAACTTACAAAAAGTTTAATACTTAAACAAAACTTTCCTTAAACTTAATTATTTATCCTATCGAATAATATCTAGGATGATAATAAATAAAATCTGTGTTAGCTAAAATAAGGAAACTGTAGATTGCATATGCTTTTGAGCAATAAAACCCTAAAATCCACAGCCACAGAAATCTGTTGATAACTGTACCATCCAGTGAATTAGAACTAACTACATTCTTGGACTGCATCCTGTTATTCACGTTTTTTGGCACAGTTCCCTGATATTTAAAAATCACTCTATATTAAATAAGCAAATAAAATATTAATGTGTAAAGGTATAAAATACATTTTTCTTACATCTAATTTTACAACTTCACTAGAGCAAATGTGATTATCACTTGAGCATACATTTTCTAGGTATGGTATGTCGCGCATAACTTTTGGTAGGAAGTCTAAATTGAAAATTGTTAAAGAAATTTCTTACTCAATAAGCTTTTTCAATGATATTAATTGCCATGTGATGATCTCTGCAACAAACATGAAATTCTAAATTGTCCTCATGTTTAATGGAATGAGTCATGTTTATACAGAACCTATAAAACCTACTTAAAATGGAATTAAGCCTTAAAAGATATAAAAAATATACCATACAAGACATGTGATCACATAGATTAGTCATCAGCCTTCAACTAAGTTTCGGTAAGGGGCCATGCGGCCGCATGCTTAGTTATCTTATGCAGTCGCATAGTTCTTCATTTTAGCTCTTTCATCCACTGCTTGAACCAAGTTGATCCATCTGGTTCTGTCCTCCATGTTTAATATAAAACTTGTCTTTTTGCTTGTCGTGATCAATGTTTCGTCCATCGTGGTTGAGCAAGTACTCTCATTGCTTCTTTGACCCGCTTCGCTCGCGATCTAGTCGTAGGCTCTTCCTCAACAATCAATGGGTCCTTATCCGGAGTTGTCCTCGTATCATGGATTACATCATAGAACCCCTTTTGACTATGGAATAAAATTATCGAGATTTGATAATGGTGAGAATGTTGATTCAACCATTTACAAGAGCTTTGTTGGAAGTTTAAGGTACTTGACATGTATAAGACCCGATATTTTATTTGGGACTAGTCTTGTTAGTCGGTACATGGAGAATCCAACCATGATATATTTTAAAGCCGCAAAGAGAATTCTATGATACATCAAAGGTACCATTCGCTATGATTCATTTTATTCATATTCCAGTGATTTCAAACTTATCAGATATAGCGATTGTGATTGGGTCGGAGATATGGATGATAGAAAAAGCAAAAGTGGTCATGTGTTTTTAATGGGAGATATGACTTTACGTGGTCTTCGAAGAAGCAACCTATTGTTACACTCTTAAGTTGTGAAGCGGAGTATGTTATGGTTGCAACTTATGTTTATCAAGCGATTCGGCTTCGAAATTTTTTAAAGAAAGTTCATTTGCAATAAGGTGATACGACAAAGATTTTTGTGGATAACAAGTCAACATTATCGTTAACTAAAAATCCAGTTTTTCATGATTGAAGCAAACATATTGATATGAAGTATCATTTTGTTCGAGAATGTGTTGGCAAACAATATGTGGAGTTAAAGTTTGTGAAGTCTTAAGATTAGATTACTGATATTTTCACCAGGTCGTTGAAGATCAATGCATTTGTAAAGTTTCGAAGTTTGCCCAGAGTTACTATAAATCACATTTAAGAGAGGGTGTTAGAAATATAAACTTGATTTGTAAATTAAGTTAGTTCATGTATAATTGGTTCATGTACTAGGATTTGCAACATTTATGTATTGTTGAGATACATGCACCTTTAATTAATGAATATACATACAATGGATTCATGTACTAGTCAATTCATGCATTTTGATATATTTATGAATCTTTTTAGGAGGAAGAATGTAATAATGGTTAATAAATGTACTAGATTAGATACATGTTTTGTAAAGCCTATAAAAGACTTGTGATTCTAGCATTTTGAATTAAGCTAGTTCAAGAAATAAAAGTTAAACGTTCTATTGAATTTATCCTATCCTCTCTTAAAATTGATTCATCTCCAAGTTTCCAGCAGCTTTTACTCTATCACTGCAGGCATTTTTCCTTTTTGATAGATTATATCCTACATAATTATATGACAAATTACTAAAGATTAGATTTCACACATTAGTACAAGTACCTTTTACTATTGGACTAGACTAACTAGTGCATATTCTTTTCTTAGGACGGATGGATGAGATTAAAATCATAGTCTTCAATAAATGCTTGGTAAACCACTCAACCAAAGCACCTTCAATCCGATTCAATCTTCAACTCAAACCATGAACACTCACCATCACAATTTACACTTTCCCCAATTTCTTCTCACAGATTGGTTAAGTAAATGTGATCTAGTAATGCAGTATTGTGAAACCAATAGAACCATTGTGCAAGCAAAGTATTAAATGTCTCATCAACGATCCAATAATGTACAGTGACACTACTATCTCGCTAAATGATTGTGCAAATAAATGATGTGTAGATAGAACATGTACCCACTAATCATAATATTTCATACCCGATGAAGAAAAACATAATTCCAGCAATAAATGTGATCATCATGTTTATTTATTTGATATTAAGACCCTGTTTGATAACCATTATTTCAAAACTCTTTGTTCTAATACTTATTTTTAATCACATATTCATACTATAAAATATTTTGTATTTAAACTCAAAACTTTTCCTTACTTTTTAACCACACATTCTCCAAAAATTTACTATTCAAAACTTTATTTTTGCCAAATAATGACCATAAAACAGGGGCTACGTACGCGAATGATTGGATCTATTACAAATAGGAGTAGTTGATACCACAAACTAAAGAGCGGAGATGCTAGACTAAATATGTGGATGCTTATTGATACCCACGGTAGAGATTCCATATGGGTGACTATTAGAGTATCAATGGACTGTCTTTCAGTAACGTTTAAGAAACTGATAATTGAACGTGAGACCATCAGGAATTCTTAGGTTTGATTATCATACTGTAACGAGTTTGGATGTGACTCTACTTCGGGGTTGCAAATACAACATTAATTGGTTTTGAAGGGAATTTCTTGGAGATTGATGGATGAACTCACAACTCCTAAACAGTAAGAGAATATTTCGTTACATTCATAGACTTGAGTAAAGTCTTTGGCCATAGGGGAATTATAATTTGAATGGGTTTCAAATATAATACGATGAATTAAATGACTCCAAGTATCAAAGAATATATTTAGTCAAACGAAATTGACACTAATTTCATGTCTTTTAATCAGTTAGGATATAGTTGATGAAGGAAATGTATTTCATGCTAATCGACATTTAAGGTATTGTCATACCACATAACTTATCTTTGCACTTGGGGTACCCCAGATGTCAATCTTAGACATTTAATGTGGATTGATTAATTAGTTGAGTCAATAGATAGAATAAATGGATTTTAATTTATCTTAACCTATATCTGAAGTAGGATATTAGTCCATATTATTCGGGATCGCAATGTGTCTCACACAAACAGTGAGTAGTGGAAGATAAAAGAGCTGATTTATTAATTGATAGATGTGAAAAAAATTATGCATTAATTAATTTGATAGATTGTACTATTAACTCACAAGTGAAAAATATTGATTGATTAATTTTAGGACCAATAACTTTAGAGATTTTATTAACCTATTAGGATTAGGATTATCAAAGACTATATATAATTCAAGGGTTGAAGAATGTATATTTTGCTAGCACAAAAAATAATTTCCAAACCTAAATCTAGATAGTAAAAATCTTTCTCCGTATTATAGGAATTTTTTTTCATCCAACTCTTCCAAGTGGAGTACTGTTAGGTGGCCAAAGGACTTGGTCCACTGTGGTAAATCAAGATCTTGAATAAAGAATTTTATTGTGCAAGAGAAATCAATTTTGAGTTTGAATCGTTAAGATGTAAAAATTCCTTATAAATATCATTTATACATCAAAATTAATTTTTTGTAGGGTATTAAACTTTTATATTTGCATTGTTCATGTCTATTTAGCCCCTGTTTGGCTTAGACTAAAATAAACTTTTTTAGTAAATTTTAATAAAAGTTGATGAAATGTGCAATTGTGGATCTCAAGAAATACGTAGCTAAAATTAATGGTTGATCTTGACTTCATTTTTAGCAGATTTTAATCTACATTAAACAATGGCTTAATTTGCAATAATCATATCCCATCTCTAAGAATCGTGTTGGGTTATTCACGCCGCAATTAACAGAGTGAAAGACACTTGAAGAAAGCTTGAAGAATTGAAGAGTGTTACACAGTTCGATTAGTTGGTCTACCTTTGGGGGATCAGATGATAACCAGAAATGTTCAATATAATAAACCTTCAAGATAACATTGTGCAGATTACAGCCTGTAACTAAGCATCAAGAAAACTTATTTGTGCACACAGCACACAAATTTCTCTGACCCTACGTTTGCCAATCTGCCCCAGACCTTAATACAATTATTTATTATTTAGACCATGATTTTACACCTATTTTACATAAGAACATGGAGAAGAACAAGGGAAAAGAATACAGAGCATTTCAAGAACCTTAATGTGAAAATAAGAAATAAAAACAGTAAAAACTATGTCCCTTCAATTGTCCCTCACCCACAAATTTGTTTGTTAATGGGATACATGTGGATTATTATCCTCTAAATAAGTAGTCAGCTCATCTTTACTCTTGTATGATTTTTCAATATTTCTGTAATTCTAGTGTAGTTTGCCAGCTCCACCCATAACTCTTCAACATCTGGGTCATGAGCTACTTCATCAGCATCTATGCCAACTTATGACTTTGATACAAGTATTGTCTCACCCATTTGCTTTCACAACAACCACCCTTCAACCTTCAGCACCTCTCAATGTTCCTATGACTCCCAGCCAGACCATGGTAACCAGGTCCCAATTTTTATTTTTAATTCCAAGTGCAATAAAAAGCAATGCATTAGATAACTTTCCGTTTTACCTTATTTACCATTGTCCACATAAATGAATCTTTTAGCATCAATTGGCTTTTAGCCATTTAAGCAAACTTGCATAGACACACTTATGTGAGTAATGCATTGGAATTTATCCACCAAGTGTGTCTAAATATTTAAAGTAAATTAAGCTCAGAACAAATCAAAATGAGAAGTGTACTTTTCTTTACTCGTCAAGCGTGATATTTAGTATAGTCCCTCTTCATGTGTTCCAAATTTCACAGAAGTAACAATAAGATAATTTATCCTTTTCAGACTTTTGCTGTTTCTTTTATGCTGAACCAAATACATCTTCCCTATTCTTTAACTTATCATTAGAGGCACTTGCCAAGTGAGAACTTTTATGTCTATCTTGTTTTACCCTTTATTCTTCTTGCACACAATATAAAATAAGCTCATCAAGAGTCCACTTTTCCTTTTGATGGTTGTAACTGACCTTAAATTGACTTAATTGTGCACAAATAGAAATCAAAATCAAATGCACGAGCAAGTCATTAGACAGCTCAAACTTTAATGTCTTAATTTTGAAGCAAGATGAGACATTTTCAAGGTGTACTCCCATATATTTCATTTGCCTTTATACTTTAGTGAAACTAAGTTCACCGGAAGCATACTTGTTTCGACCTTATTGTTTTACACGTAACATTTTTCAATTTCATCAAAAAATCCTTAGCAGTAGTTACCTTATCAAATACAGCACCCCTGAATGTTACTGGAATTTCACGCTTTATGATGATAAAACTCATGCAGTTTAAGCGATCTCACTTATCCAAATCCCGTTTTCATAAGCGGAACTCTTATCCGTAAGAGTGGTGGGTTCTTCAATGCTTAACGCAAGCTCTAGATCTATGTAGCCTCGAACAATATAAATGTTCTTCTTTCAGTCCTAAAAATTTGGTCCAAGTACATGAATTGAATTGATGTTGACAGTTATTGCAGAAGTGGATGAATTAATATAATAGAGAACTTAAATTTAATTAACATGAGAATCCTAATTGGACAATCAGTAAATTCAAATAATTATGGTTCTCATTACAAGACTCTGGATACAATATTAACATTTAGTTTTTGGACAAAAATATCAACATATAGGTAATACTCTTGGTGTAGTAATCAAATATTGACAATAAACCATGGCAAGCATGAAATCTATCTTTTGATCGACTCAATGTTCACATAAAAAAACTTATAATTATCACATATTTACTATCACAGATGTGCAAATAATTCGGGTAAACATTAATTTTCCTTTGGGCGGTTCAATATCCACATAAATTACGTACAAGAGGCATCCTAATATTCCAAATAAATCAATTTAGACAAAAGATATTACTTTGGTAACACGCTACTTCAATTAATCTATTTTTAAAAAATTAGTAATAAACTTGAAGTACCAATATTTAAATTGATTGCCCCTTACCTTTTAATTTTATTTTTATTTGTTTTGTTTTTAACAAAACAAAAAAGAAAATAGAATCTCGATAAAAATCAAGTGCTACAGCGCCCAAACTAGGCATTGTAGTGCGGTGGCACTACCTGGATAATGGCGCTACCGTTTGAGGAGTCCGAAGTATGAACTTTAACCCAAAGATTCTTGCTTGAGAAACTCTAGTATTTCGAAATTTATGGCTATAATTCACATTCCAAATTAAAGAATTCTAAAATTCAATATATGAACTTTAACCATAAATATTTTTTCTTGATTCTCAATGGTTTAACATGGAGTTGGCTATGATACAACTTGTTAAATATTTAAAACTAGAACTTTATGAACTTGAAAAACCTTTGAAGACTTTATTGCCCAGATCTTCCAGTTAAATCACCAAGGGAACATACCTTGATTCCTTGAGAATGGTTCTTTAGTATCGGATCTTGATTCTAGATTTTGAATTATGCGTGATTATTGATCTTGATTTTTTGTTGTTGATTGTGAATTTTGAATCTTCCTCCTCAATATATTTTCTTTTGATATTCTTGTGTTGATTGGATAACATGGAATAAGAATCACATATGAATTGGGGACCATAACATATTTATAGTTTCCATACGTATTTCAGCCCATCATGAAATATAATTAACCTAATGGATCCAGTCTCATAATTAGGCCCATACTCTATTTAGATGTCCAAAAGTCAATGACTTTAATTCTTTATTAGATCACTTTAATTGTGCTCTACTTTAAGCTAACATTTAATACACACTTAATTACATGTGTAAGCCCATTAGACAAATTAAAAAACCCAACAAGTTCATGAAAAATAAGATACACTACGTACTTTTATTAAGCTCCAAATATTTGTTTGAAAGAATTGGACCCTAGATAAGAGATATTAGACTAGTTGAGTCTTAGGGGTTGAAGCGATAAAAAAATATAGGATGATTTTTATTTGTTGAAGTGTTAACTTGCTACTCCTGAAATCTATCCAAACTAGAGAAGGAGAGGATTAGGATCACTAAATTCAACCTAAGATCATAACTTGGAAAAATAAGTGAAAATAATAAGTTTTAGGGTGTGCTTCTCATTAGTAAAGTAAGGAAGAAATTGACTACTGAGGGTTAGGAATTGAACCAAGTACGAAAGTATGATGTTCTACATGAATCTTCATGTACATATCAAGTTTTGCATTGGATAAGAAGAGGTTAATTCTAAATATGTTATTTTGAAGCTATTAATTGTATTGACACAAAAAAAAATTAATCGTGACACCAATGGCAAGCTATCTGCCAATTTTTGTTGAGTAAGACTATTTTGTTTGAGGACAAACAAATATTCAAGAGTTCGGGTGCTTGATAAAAAAAATTTTGCATACTTATTTAAGTTGCTCAATTGGATTATTTTTTGGAGCTTTAAATGAATTATGGCTTAATTCTTTGTAACTTGTGTTTGCTACGTCTCAATGAAAATGGCAAAAATAGAGAAAAGGAACAAAAGGGGGGAAATTACAAGAAATTCAAAGATCGGGAGACTAAGTGCAAATACTCAAAAGTTGTTCTGGAACTCATGTCGAATATTGAAGAGTGCTAGGAGTTAATTGGACAAGATTAGAAGATAATGGAATGAAAAAGGATAGAAAAGAACAAAAATTCACTTTTAGGAAAGTTCAAGGAATAATTTACAAAATTGGTCTGAAAGAGTAAGTCATGCCCAGGCATGGGCTTGCAATCCTTGCTTGGGGAAGACTCCTCTTCGCAGAATAGGAAGCCAAAATGGCTTGCCCACGTCTGGACAAGCCACACACCCATGCCCAAGCATGGGTGTCCCGAAAGAGGAAAATTTTGCTTTCCTTTTTCATCTCCAACTTTGTATGGAATGAGCTCTTAGCCTCTATTTAACCTATTGGAGGCCGTCAAGAACGTATTTAACACCCATATAATGGATAGAAGATATCTAGCAAGAATTAAGAATAAGATTAACACAAGATACTGAAGATTCAAGCTCGGATTGAATATTCAAGGCCAAGAAATTGTCTTTTCATGTTTTTCCTTTTGTTCTTCGATATAGTTGATGTCTTTTCATAACTTTTTGTGTAATTTACATATAAAGATGTTAGGCTAAATTCTATATTGTATTGGATGATGATGAGACCATTTGATGTTCATTTCCGTTTCAAGAAACAAGTAGTTTCGTGTTCTTTATTAATTATGCATGATTATAGTATTATTTGATTACCTGATCACCAGTTATATAGTTTGTTAGTTGTAGTAGTGCTAGAGAGCTTACAATAGGACGATGAAATGTCCAGGAGTTCTATGCTAATATTCATGATATTAGTGGGTTGAGTTTTAAGGTCTTTCTTCGGGGTAAGATTTGGAAGATTAGTCCAGACGTCATATCTACTATTATTCACATTCCCTGGGTTATTCACCCTGTATTCTCCTATCTATTTACCAAGATCGTACTTTTGAATTCTCTTGTCAGATAGACTATTTTTAATAGCCCCTTCAGAGGGGGTCTAACTGTGATCTGTATTGGAACCCTTTTGACTGACTAACATATTTTGTTGCACATTGTGTCCATAAATTTGTGTCTAGTGTCCCATACATCTTCCCTACCATGGATAAGGCCAGATTTCTTTATGCACTTTTGCATGGCGACTCTATAGACATCATACTTTCATCAGCCATAAATTTTGCGTACCTTTCGTATGATTGGCATGATGATTGATCTTCCTTACTCCTGTTTGATTGATCATCTTGTGATGAGTCTTAAGGCTAGTTTTCCAGATGGGACTACGGGGAGGGTTTCTCGACCTATTGGCTAGACCACCATTTCACATAGTAGGTCTCATGTTTCTTCATCTTCTGCTCCCGATCTAGATTTGCCAATAGATCCTATTGGTGGCCTACTTTCTATTGATCCCTTTGATATTCCACATTCTTCCCGTTCTAATATTCCCATTTCTACCTATCGCCTGCTACATCCACTCCTATTCTACTGTCCTATGTTTTTCCTATTCCATCATCCACTTTTGTTCCCGTTGACCTTCTGTGGCTCTTATGGGACAAATGTTTGTGATAATTGAGCAGTAGGCTCGTATAATGGCTGAGATTATCCAGATGAGATCCATCAAC
>CAIGRN010149577.1:0-14178 GCA_903798345.1 Fraxinus anomala
TGCAGAATAATTTGCTACATAAAAGCATAAAATATTTATTTCCAATAAAATAACATAAAGATAATGCTATAGTCTAACTGTCACTTGATTTTACCAAAGCTTCTAATATCAGTCAAGGCCAGCAGCTTCACGTGTCATAATGATCAACACTCCTCCTTGACTCTGAAGCTGCATACACCAAGTCTTTGTCTAAGAAATTCAAATCTTGCTTTAGGAAGTGCTTTTGTTAGAACATCATCATTTTGATTCTCAGTCTTGCAATGAATTAGCTGCACCTCTCCTTGATTTTGTACTTCTCCTTTTGCTCCATGTGAAAATCAATCATGAGTTTTCTGATCCAAAGAGCTTGATTCAAACATGATGCAGCTACTACATGTTCTGCTTCTGCTGTGGATTGTGCTATTATTTCTTGTTTCTTTGAACACCATGAAAAAATTCCAGAACCAAAGCTGAAACAGTAACTCGAAGTGCTTCTCATATCATCAACACATTCGGCCCAATCACTATTAGAATAGCCATGAAGACTGAAATTTTTAACTTGTTGGAATCTTATTCCATAGTCAACTGTGCCATTGACATATCTAAGAATTCTTTTTGCTGCCTAAAAGTGAATTTCACTTGCACAATGCTTATATCTTGACAGCAAACTTGCTGCATACATGATGTCTGGCCTAGTAGCAGTTAAGTACATTAAGCAGCCTATTAAACTTCTGTACAACCCTTCATCAACTTTTTCAGCTCCATCTTCTTTGCTAAACTTCTCCTTTTGATTCATTGGAGTAGCAGTTGCCTTGCATTCCTCCATTTTGAATTTTCTGAGAATCTCCTTTGCATATTTTATCTGACTTACAAAGATTTCACTTTAATTTTGTTGCACCTGCATACCAAGGAAGAATGTCATTCTTCTAAGATCAGTCATTTCAAAAGCATCCTTCATTCTTTCTTTAAACCTGTCAATGAGTTCTTCATTGCTTTTTTTGACTAATAAATCATCAACATACAAGGATACCACAAGTATTTCGGCATCAACTATCTTGACATATAAAGTAAATTCACTTAAACTCTTTTCAAAGCTTAAGTTTATTAAATGTGCATCAATTCTGTATACCAGGACCTTGGTGCCTGTTTTAAACCATATAGAGTCTTTTTCAATCGATATACCTTTTCTTCTTGTCCTTGAACAGAGAATCCTTTAGGTTGCTCCACAAAAATTTCTTCCTCCAAGTATCCATTCAGAAATGCTGACTTAACATCCATTTGGTATATCACCCCTTTTGTGCAACAAGAGCCAACAACATCCTTATGGTATCCAACCTTGCAACTGGGGCAAACGCTTCAGAGAAATCTACCCTAAACATCTGGGCATATCCCTTGACAACGAACCTTGCCTTATACTTGTTCATAGAACCATGAGGATTGAGCTTGGTCCTGTAAACCCACTTGACTCCTATAGCTTTCTTGTGTTTAGGTCTGTCCACCAATTGCCATGTCTGATTTTTTTCAATCATCTTGAGCTCCTCCTTCATTGCAACTATCCATTTTTGATTAGATGAAGCTTCTTCGTATCCTGCAGGTTCCATTATGGCTGCATTACATCTCTGGTAAATGTCAGAGAATAATCTAGTTCCTCTACATTATATCTCAATACCTTGTGTGCAGCATTTAAGTGAGTATTGCGAGGAGCGCTCATAAATTGGCTTAGTAATTGAACTGAGTATGAGAGGTCAGGCCTGGTTATAGTTAGGTATAGCAATCTTCCAACAAGTCTTCTGTAAATTGCAGGGTCGGGAAGGAGCTCTCCATCAATTTCTTCTACTATAGTCCACTTCACCAATTATACTTTTCTAACATTAAACTTCACTGAATACAACTCTAGATTTAAAGTTTATAATGCGGTAACAACTGACAAGGCGAAATGGAAGTGGAAATTTTGATGTCAGTCCAAATTAGTGCAGTGCTGGTTTCCATATTAAAAGTGAAATGGGGAGGAAAATTTTCCATGCATTACTCAAGTGCCCTCAACATGGTTTTTTGCACGCACGCATGCATTTTATTGAAGGCTATTGAGCACTCACTTTACATTGGTGTAGGTTGGGATTGGAAAAATATACTAGTGATAGGATAGGGGTCAAAGATATTGGAATTTTTTATACATGGCATGACCCGAGACAAATGCAGGACTAAATTTTAAATTAGGCTAATATGTTTAAAAAAAATTATTTACACCTTAAAAAATAATGGGATGGAGATTGGATCGGGCTACAGCCCTGTCCAGTCCCCCCTATATCCATCCATGATGGCATCTAAACTAATAATTGAAGCTGTATGGACCCGAAACTCTTTTACTTGGATAAAGGAATAGATTGCTCGATCTATTTCCGCACAAAAAAAAAAAAATGGAAAAGAAAGAAGTTTAGTGGATTAATACGTAGAGACAATTTATTGAGTATCAGTCTAAACAAAGATAGTTGAGTGGACATCTTGAACATGGACAGAGTTGGTGGATTCAAAGTGATGGCTCATTACGATGCGCCAAATACAATTTGATTCAGTATGACAATTGATCGAGTACTTGATTGTGTCAAATCCGGTAAGGTGCTAATGTAGCCGATTTTGCATTGAGAAACACTAGCTTACTCGTGAAAAGAAGAGTGGTAGTCTATCATGATAATATTGATACTTGAGAGAGTTAGGGCTACAAGAATAATCAATAATAAAAACATTTGACAATGGGCGGGTTGAATCGAATTGATTGGAAAACTCGCTATTCGAACCAACCCGACTAATTTATAACTCCATGAACTCGATCTAAACTGATTGGTGGCCAAAATTCGATCCATATCAGTCTGAGTTGATCGATTTGAACAAATCAACGGTTAATTTGTCCATCACCATTGCTGTTAACTACAAGTCTAGGTGACAATTATATAACATAGATTTATTTTAAATCTAATTGAACTAATAAAATCTAATCACTACTGGTGTTAGATAGCTTTATTTTTTACTTTGTTATTGCTATTTTGTGTGGGTTTTACCGTTACAAAAATGATTAGTACCAGAGAATGATAGCATTTCATGACGGTAAAATGATACCGCATTTGAGATTTTATTTCCCAAGGACCTTTCACTTTCAGTATTTAATTTGAGTGAAGTTGTAACCGTTTATTGAATCTTAATGTTATCAAATGTTACCTCACGATTAATTAGTAGTTTTATCAGATAATCAATGTACAAAAGAGATTCATACAAAGCATGTTGAAATTATGGATGGACCGACATACCAAGAGATTTCATATGAAGATCTCTTGAAACGACGACACGAGGAAAAGCCTGCCTCTATGCTTGGTCTGAACAAAATCTGTAAATTGTAGGACGCATTTGTGCAGTAATTTTTCGTCTCGTTTCTGAAGAAATTATTGTACTTCTTTGATGTGGTTTCTTCGCCTTGTGTTGCAGCTTTTGTTGCTTCGATACTTGCAAGTGCTGTTTTGATATTGAAAAATGATTGGTGTACATAATATATGTACGTAGGAATGTCCATACCCCTCACATGGATGGGCTCCTAACTTTGATATTTGCTGCTGTAACTCTACCTAATTTCGTTGCATGGGGGACTCTCGGACTCTAGATTTGTTAGTTGGAAAAGTTTCTGCTATCTGTTCGAAAAGAAAACATCAAATATGACTCGTAGTGTCTTATTTTATAGCTCTATCCAACCCAGAGAAAGTACATTTTTAACAAAATCTGTCACCACGAATATTTTCTATGCTCTTGTCTTCTTCAGTTGTCAATACAAAAAGGGCATTTTTGCCTTTTAGGTCCCTGAACAGGACTCGACGATACAATGGACAAAATAACTAATCGAATGCTGTAAAAGCAATGATAAGCCTTCGTTTTCAGTAAGGTGGAAGGAGAATTTCAAGTGAAATAGGCATACTATCTTGAATATTCACTTGTTTAAATGTGATGACTATATCAATGAAAAAAACATATCGCATAATCAATTTACGTTAATAACGAATAAAAGAGCTATTAACAGTATGTACATTCCTTCTCTTCACCAAAAAAGAAAAATCTCCTGCTTCACTATGAGTCTATGATCATCTGATTCGTGCTTACCTAATTGGCAAGGATGGGATTCCTGCCTTCATCAATTTCGACTACAAGCAAATGCTCGGGATTTGAACCATTAGGTCCTTCCGAGTAGAGGGTAGGGAGATAGGCCTTGTATGCTGGCAAATATCGTGAAACAAAATCCATAACCTATAATCACAACACCATGAAGAAAAATATTTTAAATCATTTTAAATCAAATTGTATGTCACGATTCTTGCAAGTATTAATCAGACTGTCTACAAAAGTTAACTAAATGCACCTCCTCGTCAGACATTCCAGGCTTCCCATCAGCCCTCATAGCAATTTCAGCCTGAAGATACCCCACACGACTAGTTAAATAATTACTGCATGAAATAACATCTACAGCATGTTTTGCTAAGCTTGTTTACTCATAAGTACACAAGATTTTAAATAAATGACTTCTTTTTATTGGTGAAAATTGGCAATATTTTACTTATTTGCAACCTTTTTTTACTTTTAAAGTATAAAAATAAGTCATCCAAAACATGTATGGAAAGAGAGAGTTAAAAGTAATTTATATCTTTTTTTAAGCTCAGAAAAAGATGCAAACATGTATGGAAAGAGAGTTAAAAGTAATATCCTTTTTTTTTTCTTTTTTTTTTAAGCTCAGCCAAAGATGCTCTAGTAAAAGCTAGAACAAGGATAGCATCAGCACAACCCAACCTGTAATCGCCATTGATAGACACAACTGGGATCTTGAATTTTGATTACTATCCAAGAGTTGATAAACCTGTCCCATGCATCATAATAAGCTTCTAAATTTTTATTCACGGTCTCTAGCTGCAAAATTTAGTTTTAGAGTTAGCTTAATGGCTTTTGTTTGACAGAAATAGTAAACGGAAAATTTGCAGAATGAAGTGACATTTGAACCTGCAGATCAACTGCTTTCACAGCTTCATTTGGAAGGGGTTTAAAACCAAGCATCCAACCCTCATACAGAACAACCTAATGACCAATGAAAGAACAATGACGATCGTAAAAACCTATATTTCAGTCATGTCTAAATGGGAAATGATGAAGTAGAACTAAAACTAATAATTAAATCCACATTCAAACAGCTCTGGGCATCACAACTACCATATTTTTCCTCATTCAACCACGATGGTTGGGGAGAAAAAAATATAAGAAAAACTGATTCCAGCGAAAATAGAAAAATCAACCAACCGTTAGAGGCCCTTCAACTTCTGGCCATGTTGAAGGATCAGCTCTGTCTCCTCTACCATTGTATGCAGACTGCAAGTAGAAAATTAGAGACTTCGAATTCCGAACATGACCGAAATAAATAAGTCTGCCGTTATGTGGCTTACCTTATCATATCGAGGAAGCTTAATTTTCATACCTAGATGTAAATACACGTGCACCTCATTATGCCACTATAATATGTTTTGAAACAATGAGCATGGAAATAATAATGACCAATGTGCACACCTTCTTTAGTCAACTTCCCCAGAGCTGTTAGAGTCTCAATAGACAGAGAAAGATCATGGCTTCCAGCATTACCACGGAACTGAGAGATCAAAGAGTTATATCTTTGCTATCCTCGAAAAAAATGAAATAATCAAATCTCGTCAAAGGGTTAAAAATACCTCCAAAAGTGCATTCCCGGGATTGCTATCCCTTAGTTTGGCCTGAAATCAGTATTACATTACATCTCAGTGGGAAATTCATAAGACTTGGTTGCCCTCTGATTATTTACCTGATCTTCTGCTGTTAAATAAAAATCGTCGATGGATATTGTCGCTGAATTCCTGAGATTTAATATGTATCTTTTCTTAGTTTTTATAGTTAAATTTAAACAACTGATAAGTCTTATTTTCAACAAATATCACCATATGGTATTCTACCTCCCAGTCATTCGGAAGAGAAAATTTAGTGCAAAGACAAGTGTTGTTTTTCCACAACCTTGTGGTGCACTGAAACCAATCTGCATCACAAATGTACAAAAAAAATAACCATGTCAACTTCAATTTCTATTGTATTTCTGGATCTTAAGACACCGTCCACCTATGCAACAGCCTCAAACCAGTCATCAGCTACTTCAGCAAAAATCAAATGAAGATGGACGTTTGGCTAAGCCGCTAATCATAAAATAGTTATTAAGTTATAAAGATAATTTATTATTAATTTTTTTTAAGTAAGTTCTACCATGGCCAAACACGATAACAAGAAATAAATCAGTGTAAATTTACCACTAAAGGAGGTATATCATCTCCTTCTTGAAACATAGAATTATGACGAGAAATTTCTTGCTCACACCACAAGAAGACTGGAATGTAGTAATGGTAGATTCGCACTTTCTGAGGCTCGGTTAAAAACAATTCATTGAGTTGAAACAATCTACAGAGTTGGGATCCATATAATATCCACTTGTCAATAGACTCGGACACCTTCTCTGGGGTAAGTTTAGTTTTGCTTATGAGGGGGCCTGAGCATATAAATTCAAAAAGGTCCTTCACAGAGGAAACTGGCGCAGGTGTAGTTGGAAAAACTGAATGTAAGGGGCCTCGTGTCCTTCCATTGGTGACAACGTGATTGTAAAAGGCCGAATCATCTTGCATCCATGAACATCCACTGCCTGCATGGCGATTTAATAGTGTTTGAGGAAAAAAATAAAAAGAAGTAATTTAATAGAAGCTTTTGGAAACTACAAGAAATTAAGGCCTCCAACCAACACGTCCCCATCAGCACGAAGATATATAGATTGTTTTTTTACTCAATTAAAAAAAAACACTTATAATCCTGTTGTAGATAATTCTTTTGCTTTTGAAATGGAATCATATGACCAAGGTATAGTTACCTCTTTCTTGACAGTTTCATGAAAAATCAAAACTAAAATGAACACAAATATTTATCGGTTCTTTCTTCATAGCAGAATGTTCAAAATTACTAGATTGAGAAAGAACCCAATCTCACTTATAAACATTTTGTAGCGGTTTATGTAGGAATCTTGTGTACTGTTTTGCCAAACAATGTAATTTTTTCTGATTGGTTCTCTCATTATGTACTTTGTACCTAAAACCCAATATTGAGGCTTCCACACAACACATTCAAAGCTAGCAATTATACATGTCTGACTCTTAAACCTCTATGACCTGAATTCTGAAGTCCTATAATTGTCCTGGAACTGGCTATGGCTCGGCTCTGATTAATCATTTTAGGAGAGCTTTGATATTATTGCTTTTCTATCTAAACATAAACAACTTAATATGTCAGCTGATATGCTAGCTATTCATCTCAACAGTACAAAAAAAGATATCAGACTTCTCTAAACTGCCTCAAATACATGTCTGGCTTTTGAAAGGGAATTTTTAAAGGGTTTCTAATTCCTAGAGTTTAAAGTTCTCTTTTTTAAACAACTTACCACAGATCATCTATTCCAATTTCATAGAGAAAACCAAAAACAAATGATTTTTCTTAACTGCTTTGAATAAAGCATTTGTTTTCAGTTTTCTCTTTTCAATGCAGGCACGAAGCTAGAGTTCAATCCAATTAAATAACAGAGTGAATTACAGCATAATACATAAGAAACAAAAATTTCTGAACGGAATAACTAATTAAACAAATCTGAATACAGTCACATGTCAAATATAGGAGTTAAAATCCCCAATGTTTTTGTTTACAGTTAAATAAACCATTTCTTACTAATGAGTTATACTTTCTACAGAATCAAACCAAAAAAAAAAAAAGAAATGAAATTTAGCCCATAAAATCAAGGAGGATAAGTAACAATCAAAATTCAACAGTCAGAACTGCAACTCCAGACTAATTAAAACATAATATTGAATCTGAAAAAAAATACAAAATAATCAAATTAAAAACAGCCAAAATTAAACCCCCAGCCCAGCCGAAAAGAATTTTGTATATCACCTGATAAATGCTGACGCTGAGGAAACATTTGAGACGGCATAAAAGAGAGCTTCGATTTAGCTGTTGCCAATGTTGTTCCACATTTACATATAGAATTAGATACCGGAGCATATTTTCGACAAATTGCGTTAATATTAATATTATATTTACAGGTAGAGAGTTGAGTAGAGGCTGTCGTCAGCTGCCATGGGTTTAAGGGCTGTGATAATATATTCAAAGCCGCCATTGTTGGTTACACACTCTCTCTACGGAGCTTCCTCTCTCTAAAATTGCGGGAGAATCCAATTTATGTGGTAACGCTTAGGAAGAGCCGGACCTTAGCCACGTTGAAGATGGGGAAAATTCCAATGGAAGTCCCTCATTTTACAATCTTGTTTCATGTCGGTCCAAATTCAAATTTATCAACTAACTTATCCAACGCTTCAATGTATTAGAAATAAAAAATTGCTACGCAAGCGAAATAAAAGTTTATGCGGGCATTCATTCATACTTGAAAAGTAGGATTTGGCCTAATTGAATTTACCATTTGACTTGAAAAATCGTCTCAAATATAAGTAGGGATGACAAAATGTTCCGTTCCTTTCGTGACAAGAATTCCTTTAATCAGAATTCACCCCAACATGCCTCCCAAAAATCCCTCCCACAGACAAAAGATGGGAAGGACCACCCCGACTCGCACCATTGCTATCCCTGAACAAGAGCTTACCCACGACTGATCAAGAAGGTTATAATGATACCAGTGAGGGCCACCATGTACTACACATATTCAAAGTAGAATTAGCTCAATGAAGGGACTCCTGAACTTTTGAAACAGGGCAACAACTCAATTTAGAAGCTCCTAGTGCTCATACTTGTATTCTACTCATCCTTTAGAACCTATTTTTCTTTTGAAAGCAAAAATATTCATTATGAAGTGGCAACGAGACTTGAATTCATCGACTGCTTTGATATCATCTAAAAGATTATAACATAGTGGCCCTGATCAATCATTGTTACATATCAAGAAGATAAATCTATCTAAATTAAAAGGGAATAAATGTTCCATATCCGGCGAAGAGAGGGGCTTAAGTCGGAGACAGTCCATCCCACGTCGGTTTAGATTATTTTTGTAAAGTAAACAAAATCACAGAAGGAATAAGTTATAACAATATTTTTGGATAGCAAATCCCAATTCAAATCACCTAGCGAGTTCTTCTAATATTTTTGCTTGTTCCTCTCCTGTATTGCAAGTGATGGAACAATATTATCACACATTCCGAGTAGACTAGGTTTCAGATGATGCACTCTCTGAGTGACCTCCTGCTGGATTCTGCACGACTGGGAATTTCACGGCTTCTCTTTCCATCTCCTTCTCGAGTTCCTCTTCGCGTCGCAATGCAGCAAACTGGCCGTCTAAAGACTTGGCCGCTGCTAACCATGCAAGAACAATTACAAGGAGTATGCCTCCAAGAAAAGGAGTTGAATTCGCAAGTGACCCAAAGGTTAAGATCATGAACTGTTGAATCAAAGCACCTCCAGACTTCCCCAAAGGATTGCAGACAACATTAATTGCTGCCTTTCCTTTAACCTGGTAACAGAAAACATCGAATGACTAAAATCTTAAAGAAGACATTGACAATCTTTGAATAATTTAAATTTTGAGGATAAGACATTTGGATATAAACTTGCGCATTTTACCAAAATCTGAATCTCGAAATGGAAACGTGTTAGCAATTCTTAATCTCGTTTCAGGAATAACCATGATCAAATTAAAACCAAATTATAGCTTTGTACTTTGAACAAATGAAAAAAAGGTGCAAAATAATCACTAGGCAAGTCGAGCATCAACCCTTGGTATCCTCGTCCAAAGGAATGTATGCCATTTCCTTGCATGGATCAAATAAGCTGTACTTTGCACTCTTGCTGAAAATGTTCTGCAATGCTCCCACATAAACGGCTGCTAAAAGTGGAGTCATCCCAAACTTGGCAAGAGCAGGAGCCAGAGGGTCGCTGAACGAATTCAAGGAGAAGAAGCCAACTCCAGTAAGAAGCAAGAGGGTTGGTGTAATTTTTGCTGCCACCCCCCAACCATGTTTATTGAAAATCCATTGGCTCAACAGCATCATTGTAAAGTTGCTATTCTGGTAGCAGTCGAGAAGTCACCCATGAAGGATGAATATTCATTTAGCGTCGGAAACTGCACAAGTTATGTAAAGAGGGAGATATTTATATTATCAAAACTGGATGATAGTGTCTACTATTATGGCATGTTTGGTATGAGGATTGAATAACACTCAGACATTATTTAAAAAAAAAAAAGAAGAAGAAGAAGAAGCTAAAATCTTTATCACTTTACTATCCAACATTTGGTACCACTAAATGCCTAGTTGAACATTACCTGAGCTTTAAGCTTTGCTTTCCATGTAACCTCAACAAGGTTGACGCTAATACCATATGCTACCACCAAAGTGACAAGATCCCTAATATATCTTGAAGAAGCTAAAAACTTTATGCTCTCCATCGTCCCCATGCTCGGTTTCTCCTTCAAAAATTAAATGATAAAAGTTAAAAAAATTGAAAGCAGCAAACTATACCTCCTGACAGCAGACAATTAAATAGATGCAAAAGCATTAGAAGAAATATATCATTTTCCAGAAGTAGTGAGTTCAAAATTTAAGTAGTGTTGGGGCAAAATATATAGATGAATTTTTTAATAGCAAACAAAGTGATGCTTCATTCCATTAGTTTAAACTTTTTGTACACAAACAAAATAATATTACCTAACATCTTTGACTTCAATTATAATAGTAAAGGTGAAATAAAAGAAAGAGTAGCATCTTTCATAGGATAAACAAACAACATTAGCTAAAAAATACTTAAAGATGAAAAACAAAGCAATATCATTTTCTCGGGTGAATACCTTCTTCTTCTTGCTACGAGTGGGAAGAGAAACGTTATGATTCACCCACCAATAAAGGAAACAGATTGTGAGCCCCATCATCACCACAATACTCATCATTGCTTCAAGGGAAACAGTCCAACCATCAACCTGGGACCCAATTTTTCTCTCAACTTAGAGAAATATTTCACGGTTCGCCCGGAAAAAAACAAGGGCAACATTTGCCCCAAGGCCCAAAAAGGGATAGAATCTTTTGGCTTCCTCAACATTAGTTATCTGCAACAATTAATACAACACATTTAAATGCAGATCCAATATTATGCAATTCCAAATCATATAACAGAAATAGGATTAGCAGGAAAAAGCAGATAAGCTTCCCAATTCCGCTTAATATTGCCAAGACGATTTTTTTTTTTCTTTTAATGAAGAAGCAGAGAAGGGGAATCTCGTGTTACGTAGTGAAAAAGGGAACATAACTTATATTGAAATAAACACAATCCCATAATGGGCCATCGTAAAAATGACTATTGAACAAAGGGACAATTTTATTCTTTTTTGCTTTATTCAACTTCTCCACCTCGATCATCCCTTCACTCTGCAGCAACACAGTACAGTGTCCACCATCACCAACTACCCGATAATGGTCAGAACAAGCATTTGTTGTTGGTCAGGATCGGAAATTCATTCAAATGACCCGGGCTATGAGGCCTCCCATTTAGTTGCTCTTGACTTCCGATAAACTTCAAGTGAGAAGCATTTCTTGGTTATTAATTGCCGTTCATCAAATAATGCTTCTTGGAACAAAGTTTAAGAGGTGAAGTATTTTTTTTCATTTCTTATCTCTATCTAGGTCCTTCTCAAATAAAAACCTCTGAGGAATACGAATCTCATTCACAAGACATTCAGCAGGAGAACATAAAACATATAAAACGATTCTGATACTTGGACGTGAATCAGGTCTATTTATCCAAAGGAAGAATCCTGAATATTTACTCAAAGTAATCCACGAGATAAATAATCTAAATCATTATATGNCTTCTCAAATAAAAACCTCTGAGAAGTACGAATCTCATTCACAAGACATTCAGCAGGAGAACATAAAACATATAAAACGATTCTGATACTTGGACGTGAATCAGGTCTATTTATCCAAAGGAAGAATCCTGAATATTTACTCAAAGTAATCCACAAGATAAATAATCTAAATCATTATATGCACAGACACAAGCTTATTATTTAGAGCAGCAAACATTATTACCTGATTAGCAAATCCCCAAAACAGAACAGAAATTACCACACTGCCCCATAGCTCAGCCATGACATAGAACAAACAAAAACTCCATATCCTTATAATAGCAAGAGGCCCAAGAAATCTTGGACCCAATACATTCAGAAGCTTATCAGCAAGAGAAGTGGGATGAAAATAATGGCTAAGAGGGTACAAAACAAACCCAAATGTGCCAAAATAGGCTATAAAGGAAACGATAACAGAATAAAAAATAGCCTCCTTTGACAACACATTGGCCAATTTTGTATACAAGAGCATAAACCCAACAGCCATAGGCAAATCGACCCATGTTTTCAAGAAAGGTATAATTTCAGCACTGGAGTTATGGCCTGAGATGAATTTCATAAATTAGCCCCCAAAATTGTAGTATGAATGCAAAATCTATAAGCGTATTATGGATTCAATTGTTAACTTGTTAATTTAAATACTTAACAATAAAACAACAAATAAAATGTATTATATAAAAGATTTATATTATAATCAAAACACAAAAATGACAATCTTCCAAACGTTTTATCTGACCAAAAAAATAAGGAAGAATGAAAGAGGCTAAAATCTAAGGCCCCTCCAATGTTGGGCCTGAGGCGCGGGCTAAATCTAAGGCCCCTTCAAGGTTGGGCCTGAGGCGCGAGCCTCACTAGTCTCTATGCAAAACCAACCCTGCCTAAGAATAATGTAATTGAAAAGAACGAAGCAAAACATCATCCCAAGTGTTATAATTTTCTTGAGGGTCACTAGCTTAATACCCATGAACTTAGGTGACTCTTTTTCTGCAAACAAAGGTTACCCAAGCTTAAAGTATCTTAAGTTCTAGTTGCAAGGGAAAAAAAATGCTAGACTCATCATAGGCATATGAGTTAAAGTTCACTTAGGCATCAATACCCAATCACGGTATGGAAACAATAAACGAATACGCATATCACCACTATGTGTAGAACTAATAAAGGATATCTTAAAAAAAAATATCCCGTCCTGGGCATTAGCCAAGTTTTCTCTCCTGCTACTGTTGGTGATTGTTGGAATTTTGTTGATCTAAAGCTCTATGAAAAGAGCTCTACTACTTGGACGGATTTATATGGATTTGGAGGATGTGAAGGAGATCAAAAACATGATTTATATACCGGTTATTGAAGCTAACCGGATATCCATCAAAGGTTAAACATACTCTGCTGCTGGTGATTTTCAGAAGCTAACAGAGGAGAAGGAATGAAGATAATATCATTCAACATTTCATTCATCATTTTCGTGTATAATTCCCTTCTATATTTTACATGAAGCTTGGCTCTATATATAGCCAAACTTAGATACAAAATCTAAGATATTTTCTAACAACTATTCTATCAACTACTCTTACACATACCATACTTGACAATACACTAACTTGTAGAATACATAAACTAGTCTAACTTTACATCTTTTCATAGTTAGACATTAACTAAAATATGTAACTAAAGTTTAACCAAAATACAATATTTATGTGACAACTAAAATGTCACAACTCCAACAGTGATAAACTAAATGATAATTAGAAAGAATTATGTTGCTTTTTTAGGGCCTTGCGTGCGTTCCCACAGTGTAAGTGTCTGGCCACAGAGTCATCTTATGCCAACTAAATACACTAAAAAACTACAGAAAATGCAAAATATGATCAAATAACTACCTAAGGTTAAATCAAAATCAAAAGGCAAATTTTCAATTTGTCCACAACTAGCACATGATGGATTCCAACAGAAAATTAACCCAAATCAACACCAAAACAAACCAAATTCCCAAAAAAAAAATGCTTAATTCACGTATGAAAATCATATCATTACTGAAAGTGAGTTAAGATCGGACAACTTACTTCATTGTAGTGATTGAAAAATCATATCATCCAACCGAAGTTGTGTGCGAAGCCGAAGTCTGAAGTGGTTGAACTGAAGGAAGGGTTTGGAGTCCACCGGGTAATGGCCTAATGGGTAGTATTATATAATGAGGAAATTAGACTATATACCATTTTGGAAAATCA
>CAIGRN010149584.1:0-13356 GCA_903798345.1 Fraxinus anomala
TGGGAATGTCTTCAGGTCTGACTCTGATTTGATGATAACCAGATTTTAAATCTAGCTTGGAGAACACCCGAGACCCATGTAATTCATCCAACAATTCATCTATCACGGGAATTGGGAAACGGTTGGCACCGTAACTTTGTTTAATGCTCGATAATCGACACAAAATCTCCAACTACCATCCCTCTTCTTAACCAACAAAACGGGGCTTGAGAATGGACTTTGACTTGGCTGGATAATTCCCGCAGCCAACATCTCTCTGACTAAATTTTCGATTTCATTCTTCTGGACATACGGGTATCGGTAAGGTCTGACGTTCACAGGAGCTGTCCCTGGTTGTAATAGAATTGCGTGATCACGAGCTCTCAGATGAGGGAGTTCATTGGGCCATTCAAAGACACTCGGATGATTCCTCAATAATTCCGTAATTGAGCTGTGAACTTCCGTCTCTGGTGTCTCCTGTTCCACACCTAGACTTCCCAATTCCAGCAGAATACCCTGTTCTCTTGCCTTATATGATCTCACCAGTTATTTTAGCGACACCTGTGTCTTATCCAAACTGGGATCCCCTTGTAACACAATCGTCTCCCCACCCACCTTGAAACGCATAGTTAGTGCCCCCCAACTCACTTGCATCTTACCCAGTGTCTCCAACCACTTCATCTCAAGAATTACGTTTGTGCACCCCAATTTCAATGGCAAGAAGTCTTCTACCACTTCAACTTCCGGCAACGACACCACCACTCCCTTACAAATACCACCCCCTTTAACTGATAACCCAGTTCCCATCACCACCCCATAGCTGGCGGATTCCGTGACTCTCAGTTCCAACTTCTGAACGAGCTCTGATGAAATAAAGTTGTGGGTGGTCCCACAATCAATGAGTACTATAACCGGTTTACCTAATATCACACCACGCAACTTCATGATTTTAGGTGCAGTGAGCCCTATTACTGATTTAATCGACAGCTCTACCATTTCTTCCACCAACTCTCCCTCTTCCATGCCAATCTCCTCCACCGATTCCTCAATTTCCTCTTTTCTCACCAAAAGCACTTGCAACTCACGATTTTTGCATCGATGTCCCGGAACATACCTTTCATCGCAGCGGTAACAAAGCCCTTTTTCCCGCTTGAGCTGCAATTCGCCGTTGGTTAGGCGCCTGAAGGACGTCGCCACCCTCTCCCCCCTTGTCGGACACTGATTCGCAACGCCTGAAAACTTCCCTGCACTTGCCTGGGTCTGTTGTGCTGTATGGGTCAATTGATTAATGACCTTAAGATTTAACCCCATATAATTTGGGCCACTTTCCACTGGGCTGGCCAAAAGAGAATTATTTGTTTTTAATCGGACTGGGCCACCAACAAGAAAAGCCCGTTTGAGAGATTCATTTCTGTCTTCAACACGTTGGGCCAACTCCATGATTTGGCCCAACCCCTGTGGTCTGATCATCCTGACCTCAGCTCGAATAACCGGGTCCAATCCATTCATGAAGTTCCCCTCCAGCACGGAATCAGGGATGTCTGGTAACGGCACCGCCAATAATTCGAACCAGCGCCGATAATCCCTCACTGTCCCTTCCTGTTTCAAGGCGAGTAACTTCTCCAGCACACTTCCCTCTTATGACGGTCAGAACCTCTGCAACATCAACATTTTAAGGTCCTCCCACCGTATTAATGGTTGTTGGCCATTCTCCTACTGATACCAGGCCAACGCCTTGCCCTTAAAACAAACAGCAGCTGCTTCAATTTTTTCCCAGTTGATGAGCTGATTAACGCTCCGCTCGAAAAACCCAAGCGTCCGGCGCCTCCCCATTGAAGACCGGCATTTCCAAACGGCGGATCCGGTTGTCCGTCATAGCAATCTCTTCCAACTGTGTTCGATCTCCTTTACTTCCGCCTATCTCGTGAAAATTGTTCGGAGCTTCAGAACTCATCGTCGCCACTGCTATTTCAGATGAACTCCCCTTCTCCTTCCTATCTCTCTCCTGTTCGCCGTACTTCGTCATTACCAAATCCAATTTCTCCATCAACGCCGCTAGGTCTTTCTGTATTTCTGATTTCATCACTCCCACCTCTCCGTGCAGTCCGTCAAACCTCGATTCCAACTGACCCACTCGATCTGTGATCGTCATGCTCTGATACCAATTTGTTAGGATTCCCAGTTCCTGATGATAAAGAGAAGTCAATTGAGAAATGTATTCTGTATTGAAGTTTCAACCGAATGAAAATTACAAGTTTCAGGCTATTAGAGAGGCCCGATCTCTCTCCCCCTCTCAGTACAATGAATTGTAAAAATTGAATACCCTTCCCAGTTCCCTTCCCCCCTATTTATTCACATTTCCTTCCAATACTCTTTTTACAATTTTACCCCCCCAACCGACTAACTGAATGAACTGGTAATACTTTCTTTCTTCGTGCATAAGTGAACCGGATTGGAGGCCTATCACACATCCACTTCTCTGGATTGATAAAATATAGTCTAATAACAAAATCTACCATTTGATATTTAGTTTTTTCATTTTCTAAAGCCATGGGATTTATAATTACCATTAACAGACTCCTTCCCAGCACAAATCAACTAGGATAAGCTAGTAAAAGAACCGGGTTTAATTAAATCCTTGATGTGCAAGGACATCTGGCCATAAAATGAACAAGAAGAGGTCATTTATCAGCTAGAAAGTGCAAAAAACAAAGACAAGTCATATCTAGAATTCGTACTTAAATTTTCCAATTAAAAAGAAAACAGGATTCTTACGAGTGTTTAGTGCAGGAGCTGCTAAACCACATTGCAGCTTAACCCAGAAACAAGGAAGGTAGCCACAGTAAAACAGTCCAAACATGGTACTACTGAGTTCAGCAAAATGAGGATTTCCCCTCTGCAGAAGCAAGGCCATGGCAACGACAAAAGCAGTAGATGTCACAAATACATCAATATTCTCGAAATATCTGACGTATTGACAATAACCAGCAATCAGCAACAGAAACTACTAGAAACTATACAGTAAAAGTTACTCAGACAAAATACGAAGAGGAATAGAACTTTGTCTCTCTCTCTTCATTTTCTTTGAACTACAAAGCGATTGACACATTCATAGGGGTACAAATATGAAATAACCATAAAAGGGCAGTTATAACTACCTAACATAATCTTCCCTACCAATACCAACTATAATGTCATATAAAGACTTACCTTAATATGTCCTACACAAAGAAAAGGAAACTAGTGAACAAGGAAAGTCAAATCTTCCATCGGAACTTTTCAACTAATAGATCAGATATTCTAACCAAATTATGTGGCACAAATCAAGAGGAAATATTAAGCAAGATTCCTAGTCCATTTCATAAATAGTTATTTCACTCATATTTGACAAGTGAAAATTTCAAGAAATGCTCAAGAACTTTACTCAGGTACTGTAAAGATGCTATAGAATTTTACATATACACCCACTTCTAAGTTTTTAATTTAACTAAATTTTCTCCGCAACTTTTTCATTTGTTCCATGTATTTTTTTCCTTTTTTTATCATGCTCTATCCACATTGTAAAAAATAATTTATCCATGAAGAAAAAGGACAGAGGAACTGATAAAAGTCCTCAAAAAGAAGAAAAGAGAAGAAAAGGGACATGAATGAAAAAGATCATTTGGGCTAGATCTGTTGAAGTTGTTTTACAAAAGGGTGGCTGGAAATTAGCCCCTAGAAAACACAAGAAAAGCATTCAACCCCACGACAAATTATTGTAAAGAAAACGAGCCAAAAAAGTATCCTTACATTTCTTCTCATCCAAATAAAAAGCAAATGCATGCATTATCTTTCCTGTGCCTAGATTATATGGTCATCCTTGTCCTATCCAATACCTCTAAGCTTGGAAAATTTCCAATATGATAGTTCCTTCAACAACATAAAAAACCTTCTACATAACTTTATTGCATTAACACGAAACATAACAGATTATCATGAGGATTACATCAGAGAAAGAAACTTGATAAAGCCTCAGCACCTACAGCAAGTCATTTTTATTAATCTTTCAACAACAACCAACAATGTCAAAGCCTTCCTTATGGTTAATGAAGTAGCATACATTTTAAAATTAAGCTTGTGTTTGGCCCCCATTTTTTAGGAAGAATTAGGTTTTGAATAGTGATTGATGGGAGAATGTGTGATGGAAAAGTGATGAAAAGTTTTAGATTTGTGTGTAATATTATTTTATTTGGAGAATGTGCAGTTGAAAATGAGTACCGTAGAAAAATGAATGAGAAAAAAGGAGAAAGAATGGGGCTCAAACATGGGCTAAAGAAGACAGAGAATAGATTAGATTTTTGAGCAATAACAAGAAAGGAGAAAATCTCACAAGTAAAAATACATTTACTAAATTCCAGATCGTTCAACTTGCAAAGTAAAAACATCATATACTAACGACTGAGATTAAAATATAAATGGAAACTCTAAGAGGCAATATAATGAAATGGAAAAGAGATGGAGTTGAGGCATAACGAGCACCCCACCTCCATAGAAATGAAATTCTTTGATTATTCACAATAACTTTTGATATTCTAAATGAGAATATATGGGTCATCACTGGTATTAATATTATTAAAGAACACGGTAGTATAAATATAGTCAGATATATATTAATGTATAATTTTATATAATTTCAATCAATGTCTCCTATGTGATCATGTCCTACTTTTTCAAAAATTGGCAAGTCAACATGTCTGCATCCATGCTTCATAAACTGCCAATAGCAATTTTAGTGTAAGACGGTAATTTCAGACCACATGCAGGAAGTTCAAAGCTGAGATCCATAAAAGATACTAAATGAAGTGCCCAGAAAAACCAGAAGATTGTCAACAACTCTTATAGTGTGAGTATAGGCATTAGAGCACAGATAACAGAGCAAACTCGTGATACGTGTCAAGGAGGATGGGTCATTCCAGCAGCAATTCCACAGCTTCTTACCAGCTCAAAGTATTCCCTGGCACCAACAAATACTGCCACTGCAAGGGCCATTGTGAAAACCCATCCTCCAGCCAACACTAACCCTCCAGCAGAAACTCCGATGCCAAGCCCAAAGATAACCCTTTTCTGCAACTGACTTGCTTTCTGTTAATGTTCTGAATCTGAATTCTCCTCCACGGATATTTGAGTACCTTTGTTGAATTCCTACAACATATCCATCTCAGTGGTCCAGCTGTAATTCATCTGAATAATATTAAAGGGTATCATAGTTCTTAAACATTGTAAAATGAAAAATGAGGAATCCTCTACCAAAGAGAAAGTATTATGCAGATTTCACTCATACATGATCCATATGTAAACAGTAGAACCCACAATATTATTTACTCTGAACAACACACCTTGTGACTTCTTTTAAGTATTCTTGCATAGTTACATTGTCATCCCAATGCATGCAGACATATTTGGTCATATTTTTGCAAGAAAATTTATTCAACAAAAGAAAGATGGTAAATGCATAAATGTTGGTAAAACAGATAGTTACTCACAGGTTGATGTGCACAGAACATATTGATGTCTGACATTAAGCATCTTCTATATTGACAAATGACACACATCTTTTTCGTTCATAAAAGTTAACAGCCTGAGAAGGTTCAATTGGTTGAAATGAATTTCTAGACTTGTATATAGTTACATAGAACCAATGACAGCATAGAGTCTTTAAGCAGATTTTCAGTCTTAAAGTTATACATGAGGACATTACTTTAGCTTACAAAACAGTAACAAATATCAAGAATTTTAAAATCCATAGAAATAATAATAGCAGCATTAACGATACGAGTAAGACCGAAGTCTTCATATTCTTCTTTTTATTGTCAAAGTTCTCTACTACTATTATTCCTCATGCCACTACAGTAACTATCCAGTTATTCTAAGTTATCAAAGGTTGGCGGGCCATTAATTGCTGGATATCATGTTTGATTAATGATTTAGTGAGTTGGTAAATTATACATTACATGAAGGGATTATGTTGTGTCATTAAATAATAAAAACAAATATCAGCGACCATATAAGTTCCAAAGTGGCAAAGTACCCCTGCATTATGAGTCTCCTTTTTCTTTAACTGAGAATGTTATTAATAGAAAAGGGGAGGAATAATATTTTGTCTATAAAACATTCTCTAGCAAATTAGTGCTACCCACACCCACAAACGTCATAAAGGACACAATGGGAGAGGCGGTGCCTTAGAATCACACTTTGCACGTACCACTCATGCACAGGAGCCAAGGAGACTAAATTTTCGTAATGGAAATGTTTGTGGCACTAACATGTTGGCAAGTGGCAGACTGTGAGCACGCACAGTGATGGTGGAAAGTCAAAAGTAATGTGGCATTAAGGTGGCAAATCATGTAATTGTAGAGCCTACATTAAAAGTCAAACCACCAGCTGGGTAGCTAAAATAGATGTAATAGGTGGGTTGTGATGATAATGATAGTATGCATGTGAATAAAGGGCGTGACTCATTGGATATCGTAACTAGGCACATCAAAGAGATGCAGTGCTTGTCTGATGTATACCGTCTGAACTGTCAGATCATGTCTCATTCAAACAAGTGAGGTCTGACGACTCTGATTGATCTGTGCCGAAAAATGCACCATTCCAAAATGGATACAAGAATACCCATAATATACCTTCACCGTCCAATTCTAGCATCCAAAAACCAATTATCTAATGTAATTTTGTCCAGGCCCTGAAAATAGTATGCTATTACTTTTCCTTATTAGAGTTCAATTCTTTTAAGCCTTCGAGTGTTCAAGTTCATTCTGATCGAGAACCTTATGATCAAAGCCTGATTCGCCTTTAATGTTGTATTGTTCTTGAAGAACTCTAGTATAATGGGAGCCATCCCATATATCTATTTTTCAGTTATCAAGGGGACGGAATATGTTTAAAGATAATTCCTAAGTGAATTCCTCATTTGTTTATAATCGTTACTTTTTATTTTCTCATATTTGGACTCCAGCTGAGGACCACCATTTTTACTAGTCTACAGCAATTCAGAGAAACAAACATCTCCCACATCACCATCATCATTCCCATTGCAAGGTATGGAACTTGGATCCACATTGAAAGTATGAGCTTTCACTGGGTTGGATTATATGAACTTGAGCTCTCCAACTTTCAACAACTAACTTTTAAGGTATGGCTCTTTCAAAATCTTTAACAATGGTACCAGAGTATGCACCAAGTCTGCCGGTTGCAATTGAGCGGCATGGATGTTAAAACACCAACCTCAATTCATGAAGGATCAGCAGCAAATGAAGGACCAGCTTCAGCCAATGTCAGCTAATAGGAATCTGGATCAGCAGGAAGAAGGCCACAGTTTGGAGGACATAAACATGAATGATGACACGGGATAGAAGGATTCTGTTAACAGAGCAAATAGGACCGCTTTCCTGTTAGAATATTTATGGTTATGTAATTTGTTTTTCTGTAGCCAATCGGTTTTAATTTGTATAGAAAAATAGCATAGATTTTCTTCTTCTAGATTCTTATCACTGAATGTGTATATATCCCATACTGCTGTAAAAGTAAAACAACAGAATTATTCTAATGGAATCATCACTTTCATCATCTTTGCTGTGTACTGTTCTATAGTTTCCATTTAGTTTGATATTTTATAGCGGATGGTGATGCCGGCATAACGGTATTTCCAGGACTGGTCTAGTGCAAAACCAATCCAGCGTACTAACGGGAACCGGGAAGTATGGTGATAACAATCACTCGTGAACTTCCAAAATTTAGCATGAGAACTTTTTTTTTTTTTCGATAGTATTGACATCTAAATAGAACAAATTAAGGGGAATAGGCAAAAAAAAAAAAAAAAATAGATCGCATTTTCGCAATATTAGACATTACCTCATCAATTTTTTCAACGTCGTTAATTTCCTCCGCTCTGGCCGCGGCGGTGATCAACCGTTGGTGTCTGAGTTTGACCAATATACTCCGTGGAAACCTATAAACGCCTGGAGGGCCATCACTGTCAAATATTAAACTAAATCTCGGGTACGTTCAAATTGAGAATTGTCGAAGTGAAAGGGCGTTGATGACAGTGACGACAACATATAGAGTTGAGAGAGCGGGATTGAATTGATTCTACCCAATTCTACTATTATTTCAGGAGCCAATGATGGATTTCTATCCAAATCATATTTTTGGTGTGTTTGACTCGAGAATGTATTTTGAAATAGCAATAGGAGATTGAGCCATTGATGGATTTCTATCCGAATCATATTTTCGGTGTGTTTGCCGGAATAATGTATTTTGAAATAGTAGATTGATAGAAAATGTATGGTTGAAAAATAAGATAAAGTTATTGACGTGATAAAAAATATTAATTTATTGAAAAATATGTGGTTGAAAATAAGTAGAATAATGAGAATAAAAATTTTAATATATACCAAACAAGGGCTTTCTTGGACTTTGGTTGAAGATAAGTACGTAAAAAAGATAAATAGGTGGCTAAGCTCCAGCCATTTTTTATTTGGATTGTGCTAGGGGTACATAGGAATTGGTACATAGAGGTTTACACACTCTCACATGCAGTGGGGTCCGCTCGAATACCCCGCTCGAATAAAATATTCCAGCGGACCCCACTGCATGTGAGAGTGTGTAACTCCCTATGTACCAATTTCTATGTACATTAAGCATTATTCTTTTTATTTACTTGTCATAAGGGCACGTTGTTTTTGCTGTTTTTAGGCAATTTTATTTTAAATTTTTGAAAACACTGAAAAATACGTTTATATACTTATTTTTAAAAAATTTACAAAGAAAATGAAAAATGTCAAAAAAAGCCGTTTTGGCCGTTTTCAATTAAAACTAAGCCAAAATTTTATTTTTTTATTTTTGAAAATAATTTTTTAAAATGACAAAAAGAACGCGTTTTCAGTAATCTCAAAATGGACACTCAAAGTCCAAAATGCAAAATGAATTCAAAATTCAAAACTAAAATACGAAGAGAATACAAAATTTTGATTAGTAAATTTTTGAAAAAAAATATGTGATTAAAAAGTAAGATAAAAATTTTGAATTTAAGAATATTTTTCCTGATATTCTTTGAACGATGACCGTTCCACTCGACCCCATCAGATCAATAAGACCCACTTTCATCCTTCTCGACGGTTGCAGGCAATTACACGATAAATCATATTTTTAAAAATTATTATATATATCACTTTTCACATAATATTTACCAAACAGGGACTTACCACTCAAGTTCAACTTCTCCTTACATCACCTTATACAATGGAAAAATTTTGTTGAACAAACCATTTACAAGCATCAATTTCTCTAGTCTCGAAATTTGTTTTGTTGCGTAAATGAAATTGAGCATTTGTGCTTATGGTCCCACCAATCAAGCATTCTAAATTATCATTTTATAATATAAAATATCACAAATATTTAGCTTACTGGCAACATGTAGGGGGGAAATATGAATAATTCATCATTTTTACGTAAATTCAAATGTAAATATCATCAGGGAATTGGTATTAGGTGAAAGGAGTGAATTATATCAGATTCTGGCAAATTGAGTGGTGGCAGAGAAAAGTGGCTGTAAGTAGAACTTCCTCTTCTAATTTCTTGCATAGTCAACAGGGCCGCAACTGTTTTCCTGAAAATTCCCTCCCCGGGCAATGTTATTGCTTCTCTTTCAGCTTGTAGCATTCCTTTTGCTTCCGAAGCGGCGGCCGGGAATACCGTATCCATGATGCATTCACACTCTTTGATGAGCTTCGAAATGAGATCAGTTGTGAAAAATGGTTGTTCAATGACATTCTCGATAAACGGCAAGCGCAAAACACCACCTGTTTGTTTATCGTACTTCTTCACTATCTTGGCCAACCCTGCAGTATTTTCTCCAGGTTATATAGCGTCTGATAGCTTAAACTTTTAGACGAGGTAAAAGAATTTACCGGTGTAATTGATGTTGCTGTAATTGATTAGGAGAACCATTTCTCCATGAAAATTGACAATGTCTTTTCTGATTTTCCCCATCTCTTCTGCGCATTCAAACTCTGATGGTTTAGTTCCATTTGGTCCCCATGTATCAATCACTCCATCAATCCTCTGTCGCAATTCCTGCATCAATCATTCATTAAAGCCAACTATGAAATAGACATCTGCCTTCTCATTCATTATTAGGATTATACGCAGTGACGAATTTAGCATCCGGCGAGCCATGGTGGTCGCCAGATTTTTTTTTCTTCCATATATTGTTAAAGGATTAAACCCCACATCGAAAAAACATAAAAATATAGACCAACTTATAAGTATTTTGATTGCTCCTTTTAATAAGATTAATCTTTTAAGATAGAACTCAAAGTCTTAATAAGGTATCATACCTCGCTAAGTTTTAATGAGCAATTCGATTCGATTAATACTCAATAAATGAGCACACAGATTTCAAGATTGATATGCTCAAACGAACTACCATCTTGCAGAATATGTCAAATGGTAAAATCTCACATCGAATGAAGATGAAAACATATACCAACTTATAAGGATTTGATTACTCATTTTAATAAGTTTGACCTTTTAAAATAGAACTCCAAGTCATAATATATCTCGAGCATCCGCCCTACCTTAGATGAATTCTTGAAATATATATAAGAAAGTGATATTTTGATTGTTTCTATGGTATTGTCTCTGTCAGTAAAGCCATTCCTACAGTCGGAGAAAACTAAGCAATTTCTTAGGATATCCTCTTGCGAAGGAACGTTTGGCCCCAGAACATAGGAAATATTGGACCCACAATCTACATAATCTATTTTGATATTAATTTCTTGTCAAACTAAAATTTCTTTTTAATAAAATAATATTACATATAAATTCAAAATTTTTTCTTATTTTTATTTTTAAGCGCACACTATTCAAAAATACATTTTTTTTTGACAAAAATGGGCTCAACAACCCCAAAATGTCTAATTTTATATTTTTTCGAAAGCATTTTTAAGCTCAGCCTCGAAACTCGAAATGGTTATTTATGCGACTTGCATGTGATAAGCATGCCGCCAACGTTCATATGAACGAGGATCGAACTCTCCAACTTTCCATAAATTTCCACCTTTCACCATAGTCGTATGTGCTTATGTTTAGCTGTAATTACGACATCACAGTATAATCACTACTTAAATTTACTTTTTAAGTCATTCGTGTTACTAACATAAATTTCAAATTTACTTTTTTAGAAAGTAAATTTAACAAGTGGGAGGATGAATACCTTATGGCGAATAATGAAATCCTCTTCCTGCTCCATGAAGAAGGCATTGAATTTTTCGATCTCATTGTTCAAGCAGTACATAAACTCCTCCTCGTCGGCCTTCAACAATGGTGGAGCCGGAGTAGAAGAAATCAATCTCACAAGTTTCTTCAATTCCTTGTACGTCAAAAATTTATCCCGCCAATCCGGCAAACTCTGTTCAATTTGCCGCTTCAATCTCTTCCCAAACTTCATCGGACTAAAATTGAAGAAAGTGTGTAGTGAAGGCAAGCAATGGGGGGCAGGTTTTATTGGGTAAAAAAGATGGAATATTTACAAGGGATATGCTTGGCGTGATGAAGTTGCTGTTAAAAAAATAATTAAAAAAAAGAGTATAAAAGGGAAGTTTGAGCAGTGAGAAATGAAGAATTCCCAGCATATTCGATCGATTAACATATTACCCAAATCAATGATTTTTTGACTGAATTAATTAAAGAGAAAATTAGATTCTACATCTACACTTCTAGTTAGTTGGGGACCCTAATTGAAACATCGAATAAAAGAATTTTAGCCCTTGTTTGAGCCTCATTATTTGTCTAAGAATGTATTTTGAAATAACAGATTCATTGAAAATATGTGATTAAAAAATAAGAAAAATTTTTAAATTTACGTTTAATATTAGTTTATTGAAAAATATGTGATTTAAATGAAGAGAGATAAAAATGCATTTTAAAAATAATGAGAATAAAAAATAGCTTATTAACCTTTTATTTAAATATTTACCATCTAAATTCATACCATAAAATATTTTTAAAAAAAATAATGCGAGTAACAAGCATCACATCTAACCAAATTCATGAAAATAAATCGTATAATTTACTTGAAATACGATTAGCTAAATATACACACTAATAAAGTCATTGTTTGAGTTTCATTTTTTGAAATTTATTTATCTTCACACATATATATTCTCTCAATAAAATAATTTTACTAGTAAATTTATTATTTGTTCTTACATTTTCTCCAAAAATATTATTTTTTACAAATCTAATGAACTGGGAGCATATTTTTAGTAAAATAATAATTTATTAAACTTGGGATTTTGGAAAAGAGAGATTTTTTCTGCTTAGAATCTTCCTCACATCCCATCCCATGACTAGAGAAAATGAGCTATGCTACTTGTATATCGAGATTGACAACCCAACGGGTCCTCTCATCGGGACACCCCGTGTACAAATAGCATTTCCCAGAGACAAATGTTCTGGTAAGAGGCCAAACGTTTTTACAACTGGATTGGGCCCCACCCTCGGATTCTTGGCCTACAAATTTTGCATTTGGCTCTTCTTTTTCATTTAAGTTCTCTATTTAATTTTAGAGGAAATTAAATAAAACCAGGGGTTTAGTTTGACCTTTTTAAAAATCAGGTATATCTTTCAAAAAATCAAGTTTGAAGTTTATTTTTGCAAAAATCAGGTGCTATATTAAAACTTTAATTTATCAATCCCGTCTTCACCTTAATTTATCATTCCCGTCTCCTCACCTTCTCCGCCTCTCCTCCCCCTCCCTCCCGTCTCCACCCAGCTACGCGACTGCCGGCGTTCTCGTCTCCTTCCCTTCCATCCCATCTCTGTAAACACCGTCATTCTCTGTAAACACCGTTCGTCCGTCCCCCTGCAAGAGAAGCGGAGGTGTCACCACTAGAAGATGTGAGAGTCGTGCTCTGTTTGGTGCTCTACGCTCTGTTCGGCGGCGCTATGTTACACAACGTCGATCTGAGTGCCGCTGTGAGCATCGGTGTCTGCGTCGTCGGATGGCACTGTGGCGACGCTGATTTGTGTGATTCTATGTGTGTGGAAGACGATGGCGACGCTGATTTGTGTGATTCTGTATGTGTGGAAGTCGATTGTGTTGGTGCGATGTGGCGGTGACAATGGTCGTTGGTGCAGGTGGTGGAGGTGGCCGATCTGTGGTGTATGTGTGGGTTCTGTGGCGGTGCTAGAGCTGGGGACTCTTTTGAAATCGATGCTGTGAGATTGTAGTGTGGGTGGATACGATGGTGGTGGTTGTGGGTGCGTAGGTGGTGGCGGCATTATCGGTGTGCATTGGTGTTTGGTGGGTAGATGATGGTGGTGGCGATCGAC
>CAIGRN010149596.1:0-40727 GCA_903798345.1 Fraxinus anomala
TACCTTGATTGTGCAAGTATAAACTCTGTGTTTTGTTTTGCTTGCAGATTTATTGGGAATCAACGTGGAGAATTGTTTGGTTTTTGATACCCAATAATTCCGGGCAATGATGTTAAACCATGTTTTGTATTTGGATTACTTCATAGGTCTTCGGCCGATGAGTGAAGTGTTGACACCACAATCAAACAAACCATTACTACAACCTATTTGGACAATTGGTAGTAACCTAATTTAGTTAGTGTTGCTCATGGCCCGACCTAAACTCTTGGACGACTTTAAGGTTGTTAGCCCACTTACTTGGTACCTTTTGGCCCTTACAATTCTTTGACCTAAAGACCATAATTGCTACCTTATTATATGTCCCATTACTGTTGTTAGAGAGTGGGATGAATGTTGGGCAGCCATGTAGAGAAGAGAGAGGATAGGTTGATTGGCTTTGTGCTTTACCTTGACTTTGTGCCATCATCTTCCCATTTACTTAGCCTTTGTGGCTAGTGATTGTGCCTATATCATTCATCACCCATTGCCCTTTGTGGGCACCTTAGTAGCAACCGGTTTTGGGAAGATAGGTGTGTGTTTTTGGTTGTTGATTGTAGTGTCGTTTGGTGGAGAAACTGAGCCCGGCAAATTGTGATTGGAGCACAATATTCTAACAGGTTCAACATAGAACTTGCAAATGAGGGGAATATTATTGGACATGGTCACATAATGTTACTGAATATTATAGGAAATGATCATGTGATGTTACTAAGACCCTGTTTGGTTTGGTTTAGAATAAAAATCATATCTTTATTAAATTTTGATCAAGTTGATGAAATGTATGATTGAAAAATTTATAAAAATGACGGATCTCATGAAATATGTAATGAAAATGAATTAAAGCAAAAATGAGTTTTTGAAAGATGGGCTAAACAAAGGCCAAGTGTAGTCCATACTTAAGAAAACAAATATAACGAATCCCCATGATTGGAAATAGCAGGATCAGAAACTCAATTTTAATTTGATTTCATATAAGTTGGAAACCTTCGATGTTGAACCCAAAATTTGAATAAAATATGTGTTATTGTTCTAGATGCTTAGTTTTACAAATGTCTTGAGCTATATTTATTTATGAAAATTATGCACGGATAGAACCTTTGATAAAAATTAAAGTCGACGTGTCATGTTCATTAAAACAAAAATTGAATAACTGAAATGTGCCTTGCAAGTCTGATTTCAAAATGATTGCATACCTCTTCTTCCAACTTGTGAAAAGTATTAACAAGAATTCAGTCTGCTTTCTCCAAATTCTGAAACTGATTGAGAATCAGTTCAAAAATTACAGGGTAAGATCCATGAAAATAAACAAAAGAATGCAAATCTGAAGGTTCCAAAGTTGGTAATCCAGAAATATTCACAATTTTTTCGGTCTCTGAAAGAGGAAGTTTCAACTTCTTCTTATACACATGGTAATAAATACTATCCACGGACCACAGCACAAGATTGAGTGAAAAATGCAGCAGAAGCTAAGCCAAATTTCTTGGCTACATCAAGACTCCATGATAGAAATGGATCATAAATTGTACAATTTACAGCAGAATCTGTTTTGTGCTTCTCCACAAGTTCTGATAAAGTTTCTATTCCAACTAGACGAAACTTATCCAGGTATGCTTCTAAACTCTCGGCTTCGTCCCTTCCTCCTTCATCAAATCCATCAGAGATTGTTTCCAGGGAAATATGGGATGAATCTTCTTGCACGGTTTTTTCGCAAGAATTTTGTTAAGACTAAAGTGATTCTTACGCCTTTATGCCTCAAGATTTTGGCGAATTAGAGCATAGGATTTATGTGTCCCTGGATTGGATATGGCATTTTCTTTTCTTTTCTCCATCTTTGCCTTGATCCCTTTTCTTTGGAACGCCGATGCAAGTATTTATGGATAACTTCTGTGGAAATTCCATATTCAATCTGAAAAAAGGTCACATGTTCCTTATATTGACCAAAGCTAATTTCTCAACTAAACCATTGTTTGATCCCATTTTTTTTAAAATATATTTTTCTCTTTTTTCTTTTCAACCACACATTTTTCAATAAAATAATATTATACGCAATCCAAAAACTCTTCTTTCATTTTTAGCTATACATTCTCCATCAATACTATTCCAAAATGTATTCTACACCGAAGATGGGGTTCAAACATGATTTAATTATCCACAAAAGCACCCGATTGGTGGTGCATGCCAAGAGTAATTCCTTTGAGGTCGGTTGGACCTTCTCTACTTATGTGTACTCTCTATGAATTTGAATAAATGCAAGTCCAGACAGCCTAATTAATGTCCAAAACAAACTTGGCAATACAATCTCGAGCTTCTGTTTTTCTGCTGATGAAATCTTAGGATAACATCCAAATTCATACAAACTTTACTTCAACTCATGTTGAAATTTATTACATGTTTATAGTTTGTTCGAACAATTTTGAGAACGTGTTGAATAATATTTTTGGTAATCCAAAAATCAATAGTCCGACTCTCCAAACTTGACAAACTCCAATTTTCTGAAAGCTTTGGAATTAAATACTTGTTATCATTAACTCATTCGGCCTAATGTTTTTATCAATAATCTCATGGCTAAAAAGTAACATGACCGACTACATGCCTTGTTCTTAAGGAAGGAATTGGATTAACCCTTAATCTGGTTAAAAATATTAAATAAATTTTTTTAACGTCATCGTTTTCATCTGACTGAGCATCCACTAACGATCAATTTACTACAAAATTGAAAGGTTGTAGATGAATTTGCAAATAAAAAAAATAAAATACGTGCTATATTTCGTATAGATGGAATATTTTATTCGTTTCTTCCCAACACGTTCGAAGGGTGTAGGAACAAGTCAATGCAGTCAATGAAGAAATAAATTTTGGGCACGTTCATTTATCGAGCTTAATTTTTCAAGCAACAAGTCAATAAAGCAATGAAGAAACGACTTTGGGGTCTATCTGTCATTAATTTTTCATTCATTAATCTTCATTTTCCACTGCTTGAAATTTTGTTCATAAAATATATGGTTGAAAATTAAATTCGATAATTCATAAATAATTTTTTAATTTTGTCGGAGACTCAATATTATTTCTATGTTAAGCTTGCTTATGTCGTATTTGAATTGAATTGTCCATTCTTATTAGATTATGCACCTATTTTGTAGAAATTAAAATTCAGATTTTAATCTAAGTGTCACTAATTAATTTTAATAACACATTTTATGAGACTCGCAATTTTTTAATAACGTATTTTATCAAAATATACTAAAAATTAAATTTTAATCTCCATCAAACAGGACTATATCAAATAAGTCCAAATCCTTATTCAATTTAGTCCTTTTCACTTTAACATCAACTTTTAACCACGTTTAAGTTTTTCCAAACAAGCCCTAAAAGAGTAGATCCTACTCAAAATTTGACCATGTGAGAAGCCCATTTCCTATTCTTTTAATAATATGTGGGATCTTTCCCAAATTTCGCACCACCAAACGTAACTGCAGGCACAGCTGGGCCAAATCCTACTCCCAACCCCCTTACCAAAAATTTCACCAAACACTGCTTCGGTGTTAGATCTAAGAGGCCGCACGTACCTTCGATTCTACGCCACCGTCCAATCGCAGTTTGATGTATGAAATTCTTCTCCCCATTTTATGAATTCCCGTTGATTTTAATAGTTATGATTGTATTAAACTGTTATTCCTTCTGTATGAAATTTTAGGGGCGATCTGTTTGATTCAACGGTGATTGAGAGCTGTTGAAACTGTTGAATAGTAAATTGGATTGGATGGACAAGAATAAGAACCGCACCGATCTGCTTGCTGCTGGACGTAAAAGGGTATATTTTCCTCTCCTTTTTCCAGTAAAAAAAAATAAAAAAATATCATTTTTAGTAGGTATAGGAATTTCTTAGAGATTGTTAAGATTATTGAGAAATCGATGGTAATTTTTATTTTTTATTTTTAAATGTTAGAACTCAATTGTGCTGGTGTATATTAATCTTTTTCTTCGACTCCTAGAAATGAAAATCGATGTGCACTTCTGGAAATAAAGATGAGTGCGTATTTCAATGTGGGAATAGTAGCAGTCTTTCATTGTATCATAAAGTTTTATGTTCTTTAGTTGGTCATTAATCTTAGGAACTGACTTCATTCCTTATTTCCAAACTAATGTTTCCACAACCACTGATCGACATTTAACTAGAAATGCGTTGCTGTGTAGTCAGTCATCAGTGAAATATGAGTGCACGTGTACTAAACGCTTGCCTTAAGTTTTTGCTTCAAGTTGGTATCTTTTCTTTAAATTATGCTGTCAAAAATGTGGTTCTTTTAAGTATATAGGTTTGATTAGTGAGGAGGAATTGAAGAGGATGTAATGCATAGGATTAAAGCAAGTTGGATGAAATTGAGAAATGCTATAAGAATTCTGTATGGCATGAAGATCTCAACAAGGTTAAAAAGCAAATTCTGTTGAATAAATATTAGACTTGCTATGCTTTGTTTTACTGATGGTTGGACTGTTAAAACAATAAAATGCCCATAGGATAACTGAAATGAGAATGCTACGGTAAATGTGTGGTCATACTAGAATGAGTAAGATTAAAAATGAGAATATATGCCTACAAGTAGAAATGGCACTGATTGAGTAATTAAGGGAAAGATGACTTCAATAATTGAGGCATATCTTGTGTAAACCTAACGAACTTCCGCTCTTAATTGTGGTGTGATCTCAATAGAACATATTAGGAGAAGGAGGGATAGATGAAATTGACATGGCATGTTGTTTCTAAGGTTCTAGTTGTTTTGGATTTTCCAAGAAGTAGCAATGAATATAATTGACTGGTGAGAGAGGATGCATGTAGCCGACCCAAATTTACTAGGAATAAGGCTTTGTTTATTTGTTGTTGTAGTTTTCAAAACCAAAAGTATGTTGGAAGTTTTTCAAAAAAATTGTCAATATGTATGCATTGTTTAGACCCACTCTTTTGGATGTTAAGAATCCTAATTTGGTGTTCGATAGCAGCTGTTTTTATATAATTAATACATGTAATTATGCAATTTGACCTGTTGGTTTGTCTTTTATCAGCTTCAACAGTTCAGACAGAAGAAGGATAATAAAGGAAATACTAGCAAATCATCAGGCAAAGCCTCTAATTCTGGGCATGATCCAAGTGCAAATGCTCCCAATGAAGCGGTGGCAAAAACAAAAGAAGTTGCAGGTGGAGAAAGATCTGGGCATGATGCTGAAGATCATATTCCTTTGTCAGAGTCACATTCTAGAGCGAATTCAGAGGAAATCGATACTCTTTCTGCCACTGATGATCTGTCAGCAAAGACTGGTATAGTTGGAACCACAGAGTTGGTTGCAGGGACTGTCAAGTTCCCATTAAAGGATTCTGGAGTTGCTGAGACCAGGTGGAATAAAAGTGCTGGTGATGGACATGATGATGTTGATTTGTCGATGCCACTTGGAGGTAGATATACTTCTATACATCCTGAGGATGTGGATCATAATATGTCAGGAACTTTAGATCTAGTTGTTCCCAAAGAGGAATCTACAGAATCCTGTATATCTTTGCCCATTGGTTTTGCATCCCATCCGGAGAAGAAGCATGGGGAAGAGCAGGTAACAGATGTAGGTTTGTTCCTTCACTCTTGATAGTCTTCTTTTCCCACATAATTTTATATGTTTTTAACACTTTGGTACCGACTTATAATTAAATTTCCTCTGGTTGTGGTTAGGGGCTGTGCAGGAAGTTGGCACTTCAGGTGAGAGTCAAGTTGATGCTGGCAGGGTGATACAGCTTGAAGGAGATTCTAGACTTTCTGCAAATGAGTTTGACGAGAGTGCAGGGGGCCGTATGGTGTCTGATTCAGGGAGCGTCGTAGTGACCGCGGCCACCCAGCTGGATGCACAACAAGAGCCTGATGATGCTTCATCATCTGTTGTTGCTATCAATGATGCTGATGGTGCTCACGGGAGGGATGACCCACAACCTTTACCTGATCCAGAGGTAATATCAGCTTCAAGTTCTGAGGTGACTGGTCTGCAGAGAGAAGATTTATTATCTGATTCATCATACAGAGAGAAGACAGAAATGGTTTCTGTGTCAGGTGACAATGCTGAAGGCGCTCAAGTAAATTTTGGTGATAGTAATGCGGAAAGATCTTTTGAGTTCAACAATAATGGTGCTGAGAAGTCCTTAGGACAGAAGAAGGTGGATTTGTCTTCTGGATCTGATGGAAGCTTGATCAGCCTCTCCCGGTTAGCAGATATATTACGAAGCCTTGATGAAGATGAATTTAGGTTCTTGTTCATGTCAAGAGAATTCTCTGCTGAAACATTAAGAAATACAGACAACGTGAAGGTGCATGAGCATGTTTTTTATGATGCTTTTGAGCGGATCAAAGAACATTTATATCTGACAAGTTTTGCAAGAGATGCATTTTTCTTACAGATCTCTGAACATCAACACTTGGCTGATGAGTTATCGATGTCCAGTACGTCACTCAATGATGTTCAAGGGAAAAATGAAGTGCTTGCAAAAGAACTTGCACAGTGTAGGTCTGAACTTCAGGAACTTGTTTCTGGGAGGGAAGAGCTCCAAAAGCAGCTTCACTTTTCAATATCCGAGGTTGAAGAACTTTCTGCCAAAATCAATGGGTTGCAGAATAAACTTGAAACAACCCAAGGAGACTTGTCAAGCCTGACTTCAGAGTTGTTTGATTGCAGGAAATTGGTAGCAACTTTACAGATCGAAAATGAAAACTTAAATGAGAGTTCTAATCTGATGACCAATGAGAAAAAGAAACTTCAAGAGGAGAATGAGCACATTGTGCTAGAGAATGAGAAAATGACAAGAGAGTTAGCTCAGTGCCAGACTTCTTTGGAGTTGCTGCGATCGGAAATTATAGACTTAACTGAGAATCTGGCTTTTCTGAGAGAAGAGAGGAGGAAGCTTGAGGAGGACAAGGAATTTGTTGTTCATGAGAATGATAAATTGCTTGCAGACTTGTCCAATTATAAGAGGATGGTTGAAGCTTTTCAGGTGGAAAACAAGAATTTAAATGATGTCCTTCTATCAGAACCGGAAAAGAGAAAGGTGCTTGAAGAGGAAAGAGATTTTATTCTGCACGAGAACGAGAAATTATCAAAAGAGTTGATTATCAGCAAAGATTTGGTGGCAGCTCTTCAGGCAGACATCTCCCACTTAAATGGGGTTCTCACTTCCGTAACAGAGGAGAGAAACAAGCTTGAAGAAAAGAAGGAAACAAAATTCAGTGATAATGATAACCAACCTCACGAGTCTGCAGAAATCAAAACATCATTATCAAGTCTGCAGGCCCCACTTAAAGGGAGTGGGGATGGTGAAATTCTGATATCAGAGAAGGCTGCATCTGAATGCCATGCAGATAGACCATCTCGGGAGGGACTGAAATTGGACACATATGATGATTCTTTCGGGTTTGTGGTACTGAAAAGACACTTGGAGGATGCTGGGAATGTAATGCAAAAACTTGAGAAGGCAATTGAAGGAATGCATATTCACTCAACTTCCTTGAGTAGGTCGAGTGGTAAAGTAGTTGGATCTGGAGTATCAAAACTTATTCAAGCCTTTGAGTCAAAAAGTCACAGTGATGATGATGATTCACAGGAAGCCCTTTCTTCTGAAGACCAAACAACAGGAGATCTATACATTATAGCCGAACGGGTAGCTCAGAATCTGAGAGCACTGCTCAAGGAGTTAAATCTGGATGCTGAGAATGCTAGTGAATTCTGTAGAGGGATGAAGGAAACTAAATTGCTTGCTGATGGGGCTGGTGCAGAGCTGAGGAGTGACTATGATTCTCTGAGGGAGCACAGTGATCATCTAGAAGAAGTAAACTTAGAGCTTATGGTTCTATATGAAACTACAAGGGAGCATGTACGTCATGCTGTTGCGAGAGAGGGTCAGCTTGTTATTTTATGTGACGCCTTACAGAAACAAGAGCTTTATCTAAAATCTGAGAATAATGAGCTCCGAGAAAAGCTGGGTGACTTTCAGTCCAAAATTAGTGAATTAGAGAGTCAATTTGATGAAGCATGTCAAAATTCAAATGAGATGGCTGCTTCTATCTCCAATCAAGTGATAATGCTCCAGAAAGTAATAGTTGAAAGGGAATCAATACTGGAAGAAGAATGGAGTTCTAATGTTGCTCAGATTCTTCAGAAAGTTGGTGAGCTGGATGCTACCATTGATCCACTTGGTTCCTCCACCTCATTAGCAGGTGTAGATAACAGCCTGGATGTTGTTAGCCGTGTTTCCATTTCTGTGAATGCTGCCACCAAACTGATTGTAGGTCTGCGAGATCAACTTGAAGCTTCGCACAAAGATCATCAAGCACTGTGGGACACCTACAACGATAAACATGAGAAATGTAATACCCTGCTACACAAGAATGAAATGACTACCAATACATTGCAGAGACTTTATGATGACCTGTGCAAACTTGTCGGTGAAGGATCTGGGTACAAGGATGAAACAGAAACTGTTTGGTTAAGACATGACTTGCTAGATCTTTTACATCCTGGTGTTTTTGATACTCTGTTGGAGCAACTGAACATGTTTCTTGGTGAGAGAATGCAGCTTCAGTCTGCACATAATGAACTCAGTGCAGAGTTGACGAACAGAGCTAGAGACATTGACAAACTGGAGAAAAGATGTCTTCAGTCAGATGCTATTTTGAAGTTAGTTGAAGATATTGAACAATCAGTCAGGCTGGAGGATATTGAAATTTTCTCAAATGAACCTGCCTCACGTCTAGAGTCTCTGATTCATTTACTACTTAAGCGATATAAAGAGGCTGATGGGAGTTTAAGCACGTCAAGAGAAGAGACTGCTTCTTGGGAAATGCAATTAAGTGATTTGCAGGCACAAATTGAACACTTGAATTTCGTTATTGTTCAACATGAAAATGAAAATATTGTTTTCAAGCAAAGTTTGAAAAGTGCCGAAGAGTATGTAGTCACACTTACTTTCAAACTACAAGAGAAAGCTGTTGAACTTGAACAGTCAGATCAGCGGGTGTCATCCCTTAGAGAGAAACTAAGTATAGCTGTTACAAAGGGGAAGGGTCTGATTTTGCAGCGTGACAGTCTCAAGCAATCCCTAGCTGAGACATCCAAAGAGCTGGAGAAACGTTCTCAAGAGCTGCTAATGAAAGACACCAGGCTTCATGAACTTGAAACAAAACTTAAGGCCTATTCGGAGGCTGGTGAACGCATGGAAGCTCTGGAATCTGAGCTCTCATACATTCGCAACTCAGCTACTGCATTAAGAGAATCATTTCTTCTTAAAGATTCTGTTCTTCAGAGAATAGAAGAGATTCTTGAAGATCTAGAGCTGCCCGAGGACTTCCATTACAGGGATATCATTGAAAAGATTGATTGGTTAGCAAAATCTGTTACGGGGAACTCTTTGCCTCGTCCCGATTGGGAACTGAGAAGCTCAGTGGGAGGAGGATCGTACTCTGATGCTGGATTTAGTGATGTGGATGGCCTGAAGGAAGACACGCTGCCAAATCCAAATTCTGGTGATGATGTAAGAAGGAGATTTGAGGAATTGCAGAGCAAATTTTATGGGTTGGCTGAGCAAAATGAGATGCTTGAACAATCATTGATGGAGCGGAACAATCTTGTGCAGCGATGGGAAGAAATTTTGGACAGGGTAGATATGCCTTCTCAGTTGCGGTCCATGGAACCTGATGATAAGATTCAGTGGTTGGAAAGTGCATTATCAGAGGCTCAGAACCAGCGTTATTCCCTCCAGCAGAAGATTGAAAACCTTGAAACATCTTGTGAGTCCCTAACTGCGGACCTGGTGGATACACAAAGAAGAATGTTTGAGCTAGATTCAGCTCTTGAGCAGGCTAGCAGAGATAAAGAAATTCTTACAAGGGATTTGGAGATTCTTGCTCATGATTATGATGAAATCTCAGAGAAAGCTGCTGGTTTTGAAGTAAGCAACAGAAACCTTAATAATGAACTAAGTTTGTTGCAAGAGAAACTGGAACAGAAGCTCAGGTTTGAAGAAGATATTCGTCTTGCTGAGGCTGTTATAAGCAGGCTGCAGGGTTTGGTTAAGGATGTTCTTCGAGATTCTGGTATAGATGATGTGGTATTTGGTCAGGAGGGTATCAAATATTTTGAAGCACTGGCGATGAAGCTTATATCAGCTTTTCAGCAGGCTAGCAGAGAGAAAGAAATTCTTTCAAGGGACTTGGAGATTCTTACACATGATTATGGTGAAATCTCAAAGAAAGCTGCTGGTTTTGAAATAAACAATGGAAACCTTAATAATGAACTAAGTTTATTGCAAGAGAAACTGGAACAGAAGCGAGGGCTTGAAGAAGATATTCGTCTTGTTGAGGCTACTATAGGAAGACTGCAGGGTTTTGTTAAGGATGTTCTTCAGGATTCTGGTACAGAAGATGTGGTATTTTGTCAGGATGGTACTGAGTATTTCGAAGCACTGGTGATGAAGCTTATAGAAGGATATAAAATACTTATGTCAGGGAAACCTAGTAATGGTGATGCGGCTGACGTGCACATTAATGAAAAAGTTGAGCCATCTCACATTCCAAGAAACACTGATGAGCAGGATGTAGTGATTATGAGCAAAAAACTGGAGGATTATATGGGCGAATTGACGTTTTTGAAGCAGCAGAAAGATGAATACGTGCAGAATAATCAATCCTTAGTCCATGATCTTGAAGCACTAGAAATAAAAAAGAATGAACTACAAGGGCTACTTAATCAGGAGGAACAGAAGTCAGCTTCTTTCAGAGAGAAGCTAAATGTTGCTGTTCGAAAAGGAAAGTCCTTGGTTCAACAGCGGGATGGCATGAAGCAAGTGATTGAAGAGCTAACAGCTGAGGTGGAGCGCCTCAAATCTGAGATCAATCTTAACAAAAATGTTGTCCTCGAGTATGACCAAAGGATCAAGGACTTGTCTGTGAACCAAGAAAGGGTGCAAGGTTTAGAATCTGAGAATATGTTCCTTAAAGACCGTGTGGCAGAAACCGAACACTATTCGCAGGAGAAAGAGACTAGCTTGAGCATGATTTTAGACACTTTGGGTGATATTGATGTTGGTCTTACATGTAATATTGTCAATCCAGTGGAGAAACTGAAAGAAATTGGGGAACACTGCCATGGTCTGCAGACAGCTCTGGGTTCTGCTGAACAAGAATCAAAGAAATCAAAAAGAGCAGCTGAGCTACTGCTGGCGGAGTTGAATGAAGTTCAAGAAAGAAATGATGCCCTTCAAGAGGAGCTAGAAAAAGCTTCCAGCGAGCTCTCAGATCTTTCCAAGGAAAAGGATTTAGCTGAAGCAGCCAAACATGAAGCTCTAGCACGCATTGAAAAGCTGTCTGCTATCCACGCTGAGGAAAAGGATAGACAGTTATCTGAAGTCACGGTGATAAAATCTGTCATGAATCAATTGAGGGAGGAGCTTTTTGCCATTGACAATGTATTGGGGGTTGTTCTCTCCCAGGACTTGGAAGTTTTGCAGAATACAGAAGCCAGTATGAAATCGTTTCTGGAACTAGGTGATGAGCCTGACTTGAGTGCTCTATTTAGTTCCCATGGTAGTGTCATTTCAATAAAACCAGAAAAGAAGGTATAGTATTTCTTGATGTTAATTTTTTATGTATATTGACATCCTTGGCTTTGCTTGACTCTTCTTCACATTCATTCGTGTTCCATCATTCTCTTTCTTGATCTATACATTCTTCTAATCTCTTTTATCTTTTTGCCAACAACAAAAATACTGATGAAGATGGGTAGGTTATGAGCTTCTTTTAAATAGTGGAGAGGAGGGATAGGAAGGGGCAATGGTGAAGCAGAGGAGTGAGATATCCTGATATTTTTTATGTGCCATCTATTCAGGAGAGGGTCTTCTCGCTCTGTAAGATACTGGGGCCTAAGTTTTTACTTTTGTTGCTTGTCATCCACAGGTTTTAATGCCAGAAATTGGTGCTATCAAGGAGCGATTGTACAATCACCAACATTTGCTACACAAAGAAGCGTTCCATTTATCTGAAGTAGCAAGGACCGTTAGTACAGAAATTTCTTCTCAGAAACAGTCTCTTGAAGCAATGAAGAGAAGTGTCGAACAGTTAGAATCCAGTGAGAAAGAGAGGGGTTCAGAATTATTTACTATGCGTAGAAATGTTTCCTTGATTTATGAAGCCTTCAACATTGCGATTTTGGAAATTGAAAATATGAAGACCCATATGGTTGGAAATTATTTGTCCTCTGGAGCTCTGGAAACAAAGTTGAAGTCTCTAGCGTCTGTTGGTGGAGGGGGTGATCTTACCGGTGATGCCCGTGCTTTTACTGAGGAAGGCATCAGGACCATCCGAGACAAATTATTATTGGTTATGAAGGATTTCATAAGCATGCAAACTGATATTCTGGAAGTTAGACAGAAGGAGATGAAGGATACAATATTCAATTTACAGAAAGAGCTTCAGGAGAAGGACATTGAGAGAGAGAAAATTTGTATGGAGCTTGTTAATCAGATAAAGGAAGCTGATGCTAAGGCAAGGAGTCATTTAGAAGGCCTACAGTCTGTGAGGGCTCAGCTACATGATTTACAGAAACAGGTGGATGTGAAGGAAGTGGAGCACCAGGAATTGGAACAGAGAATGAAAGAATCACAAGATCGGGAAGCCACATCTGAGGCCTTGCAGCAGAAAGTTAAATCTCTATCGGAAGTGCTAGCTGCAAAAGAACAAGGTCAGCTGAGCACCTTCTTTTAGCTGCATCTCTATTTAAGTAATAACGTAGTGTCTATTTAGATTTTATCATAATCGTTTAGTTACATAATGATATGCTCTTTCAGAAAATGAGGCACTGATACAAGCACTTGATGAGGAGGAGGCTCAAATGGAGAACCTGTCAAACAGGATTGGTGATCTGGAAAGAGAATTGCAACAGAAGAACAAACAATTAGAAAACCTTGAAGTTTCTCGTGGGAAGGCTTTGAAGAAGCTTTCTGTCACAGTGAGCAAGTTTGATGAACTTCATTATTTGTCTGAAAGTCTCCTTTCTGAAGTTGAAAAGCTTCAGTCACAATTGCAAGAGCGGGATAGAGAGATATCTTTCCTTAGGCAAGAGGTTACAAGGTGCACAAATGATGCACTATCTTCAACCCAGATGAACCAGAAAAGGAGCTCTGATGAAATTCATGATTTTCTGACATGGTTAGATACACTGATTTCTCCGGTGCAGGTGAATGAGCTAGCTTCTGGTAGTATGAAAGTTGATCAGGTTAGCGAATATAAAGAGAGACTACAAAACCAGGTCGTGGCTTTTGTAACCGAATTGGAGAATCTTCGTGCGGTGACCCAGAACAGTGATATGCTGTTGCAAGAAGCAAGGGGTAAAGTGGAAGAGTTGACACGAAAAGAACATCATCTTAAGAATTCATTGCATGAAAAGGAGTCTCATTTAACTATGCTTCAAGGTGCTGGAGATTCTGGACACTCTCCAAGTGCTAGGTCAGATATCATGGAAGTTGAACAAGCGGTACGGTATTTAAGTATTTTAGTAATTTATTAGTCTAATTGGCCCAAGTGCCTAGATATAAGTGTGTTTTTCTGGTTTTAAAGTTGGTATCATTTTCTTAGATTATAAATTAAGAGTTTCCTATTGTGCGTAGCTTTTTGTTATTCTCTTGTTACTTCTTTTCTTTATTTTTACTGGGAATATTATATTTTGGTACTGATTGCTGCTGATCTACTGGTATAGACAAACAAATGGACAACTCCTGCTAACATTGCATCGCAAGTTCGCAGTTTGCGGAAAACTAATAGTGATCAGGTTGCCGTGGCGATAGATATTGATCCAAGTAGTGACAGGTTGGAGGAGGATGACGATGATAAAGGTAATATGCTGTCGAGCTATAGTAATTGAAAACCATTGCATCGCCTCTGTAAGTCCAACTATTTGCAGCTATCAAGACTCACTTTTCTTTCATTCCTATGGATATTTATTCAATTTCAGCTCATGGTTTCAAGTCACTCACTACATCAAGACTTGTTCCACAATTTACGAGACCAGTAACCAATATGGTTGATGGTTTGTGGTATGGTCCAATCTACTTCTATGAGTATATTTGATGTTCATGGTATTCCCATTTATTACCTTTGTATGAATTCTATCCAGGATGTCATGTGATCGGGCACTAATGCGACAACCTGCTTTGCGACTTGGTGTCATAATCTATTGGGCTTTGTTGCATGCTCTTCTTGCAACTTTCGTAGTTTGAGAATCAGGCCAAGCGGTCACCTTTCAGGAAAAAATAGAACCTTAGTAACTGGTCAGCTCCCTCCCTCCTTCCCTCCCTCCATAGATATATTCCCGCTAACAGTTGAATACTCGTTCACTCTGCAGGTCTTGTTGCAAGCTAGGAATGGAGTTGCAGCCGCTATTGTGCCAGCGATATGTCTATAAGCTTGTATTACATAATCATTGAGTTCGTTATTCTAGGTTGTTCAATTCATTGTTTGTCAACCTGGAAACTGTGATTTTTCTCTTTTATTACGTAATCACAGATTTCTTGGTTGTCGTCAATAAGGAAAAATGCATTATACAGGATATAGATTGAGAATTGGTTTAACAAATCAAGTTGTAGGTCTATAAAAGATTTAATGTTTGAGGTTTCGTTTGCTAAAGTAGAGTACCAATGTACCACACTTGTTTTATCCTTGATGTTAGTTTTAGATACAAATGTTGCCCGTATTTGGAGAATCAATGCAAGAATATAAGAAGAGAATATCATCGGGACGGGTTTTTCCCCCAACTGAAATTGGATGCTTATGTTCTGAAACCTGGAAATTGTACATATGATTTTCTGCCTTTTAAAATCGTCTTGCTTCATTCTTGTTACATTTGGATTTATCATAATTATAATAAATGTCTTGATGAATCCATTATCTCCTTGCCATAGATTCTTTCATGTCTTTTCATAATTTCTTACAAAATGCTGTGCCCTGATTACTTGCTAGTCATTTTCTTTTGGCACACATTGCGTTATTAATTTTCTAATTTAGATAGTATGTGAGAGTTCAAATAAAAATCAAGTTTTTAGAACACATTTCTGGTAAAGAAATTTATGGGTTATGAGTAGGTTTTAAAAATTGGAAAGGTATTATGTTACACCAGCAAAACCTTAATGTATTTGCTCCATAGTTGCTGGTTTATGAATTAACATTGATCAAGAATGGGACATGCTAGAGGGAGAGGAGGGGGGAAGGACATTGACTTGAGAAAATCAGCTAATGAGAATTGACTTGGAACTTCAAAATCCTCAGCTCCTGTTTGGTGTAGAGTAAAATCGTATTCTTAGTAGATTTTGAACAAATAAAATAAAATATTGATGAAATGTGTGAATTAAAAGTTGATGGTCTCATGAAATGTGGTTAAAATTAATTGTTGACTTTGATTTGAGTTTTTTTATCGACTTTTAATCTACACCAAACAGGGGCTTAACATTTCTGTCAGGATTCCCCTAAAATCTTTCTATGCTGAAGTGCTTGAGGTCGAACAGACTTTTTGCCTCACCAACAGTCATAAGACCATCCAGTATCCTCCCAACTACAGGCGCCTGTTGAATCCATGCCCTGAAAACACTGCACCGACAACCACATCCTTCCCAAAGTACCCACCAACAAAGTCAAGTCAATCACAAGATCCTCATTGGGGGTCATTGAATACATCCGAGACTGTGTCATCAGGGGCCCATTGGATTCGACAAGGTTTCCAAGTCTTCCTCTCCATTGCCTCAGAGAATCCACCACGAAGGTGGCACGGCCCATGTCTGCTCATTAGGCTCACATGGGCGGTGCCGAATCCTTTGAATTCTCTCAACCAATGTACGTAGTTCCCAATGTTCTTATGAAACGGTTTCTGTCAACCTTACCAACTGGGAAGAATTGCAAATTCTGATGGTAGGAGAGTGACATAGGCGAGATCACCACCGCCCATCACCCCATTTATTGATGGTATGTCAACTAGTGCATAAGGAAGGAATGTCCACCACCAAAGGTGGAGCTGCCCATGTCCCTTCATTAGGCTCGCATGGGCAGCCACCGTGCGCCGAGATTTTGATCAATCCTGGAAACTCCCACGATGGGGTGCCATGTATAAATGGCTCACCATAGCTCACGAATGTTGGGAAACTAGTTTTAAGAGTGAATTCAGCCTTGTGACCTTTCCTTGATCTTGGAATAGTGGACAGTGGTTTCCAATGGCCGTATAGGAAGAACCAATCCTGTATCCTTTTTTAACCAAACTTTTCATCCAAGTCCATACAGTTACAACACAGTTTTTACCTAGTCATGTCGACGAGTCGAGCCGAGCCACGAGCCGAGACTCGAAGCTCGCCAAGCCAAAAATGTTCGAGCTTTTTTTGGCCCGAGCTGAGTCCAGCAAAAGCTCGAAAAAAAAATTTAAGGCTCGGCCCGAGGTTTTGGCTCGAACCTTAGCGGGCTGAGCATGCTCGATTTTTTTTTTCTTGTCCTGTCCAAAAAATTGACAAGCCAGGCAGCCATTATTTAATTTTTTTTATTTTTTTTTTCCTTTTTATTTTTTTTTATTTTTTTGTTAACGGACTCAGTTCGTACGGGTCGGCTCGGGCTCGAGCTGATGCCCCAAAATGGGGCTCAGTTGAGCCTACTGAGCCAAGAGCCGGCTCGGCTCTGGCTCTTTTGGGCCGAGACCGAGCCAGCGAGCTTTTTTGTCATCCCTAATTTTTACCCCATAATTTTTCTCCTTGTACAAAACCAACATCCCTCCTCTCACTTCACCTTTCTTGAGTCCCTATTTGGTGGAGATTAAAATTAATTTTTTATTAGATTTTGATAAAAATTGGTGAAATGTGTGGCTGAAAATTTATGAGACTCATAAAATATGTGGTTGAAATGAATTGTTGATTTTAACTTAGATAAAAATTTAGATTTTAGTCGGTACCAAAGATGAGGTTAATTTCTATCACTTCCTATTGTCTAAGCAACGCATTTTTTAACATCAAGTGTGTGAAACATGGAAACAGCCTTAGCTACACCACCATGCTTCGTCACTACCGAATCCTATCCTTTGGCAACTTGACTTTCCTGAGTCAAACCTAAAAGAACGAATAGAACTTAACTCCATTTCATTTCACTAAAAAATTGGATTAAAATTTAATTCAAAGTCAGCACTTAATTTTAACCCTGCATTTAATGAAATTCACAATTTTTCAATAACACATTCGATCAATTTTTATCAAAATTTACTAAAAATCTTATTTTTATCTTAACCAAACAAGAGCTTAATCACGGAATTGAAGGGTCCAATTGATGATGTATATTTGGCTAGGCTCTAAAAAACAGAAATCAAAGTCAATTTTAAGTAATTTTTTATTTCAAACATGTTGCCTAACTTATTTTCTTTTAAATAAAAAAAATGGAAAAAGAAAAGTCATATATTTTAAAAATATTTTTCCAATAAAAATATGTTAATTATTTCTATTTTTTACCAATAAAAAAGTTATTTACTTTAGCCAAATATTGGTCATAAATTCCTCCTTTTGAAATACACACACACACACGCTAATGAAGTATGACATTTGGAAATTGTTTGTACCTGAAATTCACACCGCACAAGCATAAATCTCTTCAAATGCGTACATTCAATAATCTCAGTTCTTTTAAGTTTTAAGATAAGAAACCACAAACTTCTAAGAAAAAAAAGAATAATATTATATGGAAAAAATTTAATTAACACGAAGCCACACAATCTAACTTAAAGTTTGTTACAAGCAATATAACTAAATGTGATTTTTTTATCGTGCTAGAATTTCGATATTAAGCTTTATGCACAACGAGAAGTTGATAGGATTAGATCCTTTCGTTTGAGCTCCAAATAGAATGTTATAAAGTTAAACGTCTGAAATCCTCGTGTGGAATCATGTTCCTTTCCACTCAAAATTATTTTATGCTCTATGCACACGCTGTTTGATCGAGACTTGATCGAATAAAAATATATTTACAAGATTGATGTACGAACATCGTAAAGGAACGCGAATTCCCACATCCAGACCAGTATATTTAATGCTCTTTTGATTGAGTCTTAATTAAACAAAAATATAATCTTGTCAAATTGATGTACGAATATCATAGAATAATGAGAATTTCAATGAGATCCGGACCAGTCTATTCAATGCTATCGTTTTGACACCTTGACGAGTACATTGACGACACCTATAACATTACGAAGACAAAAATAAAGTAGTATGGAAATTTTTAATTAATAAATAAATAACGAAAATAACACATTAAACGGCTATATTTTGGTCTGTTTGTGTAATTTCTCTTGAAATGACATCAATACCCCCGAGCCTTTCCTTATAACACGGCCCAAACTTACTTGGGCCTCTTTTAACATTTATTAACCAAATCCGCACACCTCTGTAGTTTATTTCTTTCACAAGCCGCTACAGATTTTTTTCTCTCTTCAGCTAGGGTTTCAGGTATCTCTCTCTCTCTCTCTCTCTCTCTACATATATGTATTAACGTTATGAACCAAAAACGTAAGGATTTTTACCTTTTCGCAGTAAGTTATCCATAGATCTATGAAGTTCATATTTTTTCATAATTTTTCACGCCACAAATTTAGCTCTTCAGTCGTATATATCAGTTTTTTGGGTCTTTGCTAGATTAATGTATATTGCATGCACGAGAATCATTCTTTTTTATTTACTCAAAAATAACTTTTCCTCTTTGCTTTGGTATTTATTTATTATTATTTCTTGGACTATATGTTCGATTTCGAGTCACTTGATTCTTGAACTTTGGAGCCTTTCATTTTTAGTATTTTCAGAAACCTTAGAATTAGAATTATATACATGGATAATGTTAAATTGGTCTTCTTTAGCAGGGTGTTTTGATTGAAGATGTCTCGCGTATATGTTGGAAATTTGGATCCGCGAGTAACTGAACGAGAACTTGAGGATGAATTCCGCACTTTTGGAGTTATCAGAAGGTGAAAAGCTAGAGTTTTTATTATTGTATGTAACTGGGAATGTTGTCTATATAAAAACTGGGCTCGTTAATTTCTATATTAGTTCGGCATATGTTCCCCTTGACTATGCTAAAATAACATGAAGTTATCAAGGGGAGTGGAGATTTTCACAGTTCTGGTAGTAGCATTCGTATCTTAATGAAGAATTCTGAGCTATTTTGAATTAGATGTTTGCTGCTTTGATTGTGAGATGTGATGTTAACAAGGCTATCATTTAAGTAAGTAGGATCACTTTTTTGGCATACTGTTCCCTCTATTGTTACCTATGACACTGTGCTATTCTAAGAGGTTGACGGGTTAATAGTTGTTTGCTCCTATCTGTCAAAATAAGCATTCCAAAACCTTTCATAAAAGTGCATTTTCTTTATGTTATATGAAACTTATTGAATTCATTATCTTGCAGATCAAGAAGGCAGTCTGTGTGTTATAATGTATTTATAAACAGTTGAAAAACAAATATCTTTTACAAGAAGAGATAAGATTGATCCTTGACTCTAAAGGAAGTCAGCATGGATCGCTGGATCTTCACAATTTACTCTCCTAGATATTAGTGTAGTTTGCATGTTTTTCTTTTTCTTTTTTAAGTTTCAATGTTTTGTGCAGTGTGTGGGTTGCAAGAAGACCCCCTGGCTACGCTTTCATTGATTTTGATGATCGGAGGGATGCCCAAGATGCCATACGAGAGATAGATGGTAGGGCTTTTGAAATTTACATTCTGAATATATATTTATTATGGTCCAGTGATCATCTTATATTGCGGCCTGGAATTGATATGCCTGGATTTTGGAAGATTCCTCTCTATTTGGTGGGTTAGTTTTCATGGGAATTTATGTTGTCTACTTGATTTTACTTCTGCATTTCCAATTTTAAGACACTTAGTTGTTTCACATTTTTTCCATTACACAGTGGAACTAGTGTAGAAAATCGATCTTCATCCTATTAGAATGAGGTCAATAATGATAAAATTGCATGCATTTAAATAATATAAATTATTATTGGTCTTTCAACACGAATCTTCACAAATAGAACTTCCTGATGCCTAGATTTGCATTGCGTCCATGTTTCTTTGTTTTCAATATCTGTCTTGATGCTGGACACTCTCCCGTTCCAAAGTACGCTAGAGGGCGTCCAGTGAAGTGGTAAAAACAATTTCTATTAGGTATATCAAAATTATTTATCGCCTCTCATGTTGATTGAATCATTGAATTTTAATTCTGTTGGGAGTTCTGAATTTTTTAGCTGCTATCTTGTTTTGTTGCATTTTCTTCAATCAACATTGTGAAGTTAAATTTCGTACGAGTATATAAGAAATCATGTCCCTAATGATTGGAACAGGTAAAAATGGCTGGAGAGTTGAGCTTTCTCACAATTCTAGGGGTGGAAGTGGTGGTGGCGGTGGAGGTGGCCGTGGTGGGGGGCGTGGCCGTTCTGGTTCTGACTTAAAATGCTATGAGTGTGGTGAGCCTGGCCATTTTGCCCGTGAGTGCAGGAACCGTGGAGGTTCTGGAAGGCGTAGGAGTCGCAGTCCCCCTAGATATCGCAGGAGCCCAAGCTATGGTAGAAGGTAAAAAAGAAAATTGAATATAAGAATGTGGTCATTAATTAGATTAATGTTCGACTTCTTTTATTTAGTTGAATGTTTGTATAACACTGTTGATTAAATCAGGAGTCTCAGTCCTCGTGGCCGTTCTCCTCGACGTCGAAGTTTGTCACCACCCAAAGCTCGTGTCTACAGCAGGTCTCCTTACCGTGGAAGAGATGAGGCACCATACGCCAATGGGTGAAGTCTTTATGTTCTAATCTCAATGCTTATTTATCTTACTACAATCCATTAATGCTCAGAAAGGATATTTATCATGAGGGATTTTTGTTTTTCAGTTGTCAGATTGGATTCATGTTTATCTGGAAGTATTTAATATATGTCTCTGTGCTTGAATATTCTTGTAAAATCTTTTAGGGTGGTTGGGATGGCAGTAGACAACTGTAGTTGATCATACTAGTAGTATGAATAGATTTAATATGCTTGAACTTTCTTGGAATGATGTATTTTGAACTTTTATCTGTTTGCTTTACAGATGTTTGTTTACTTGATGTCCTCGCGCACTCAGTCATCACATTTGTTATCTGGATACAACTTGGAAATCCATATTCCCATGTCAATATATAGCACTTACTACATACTATTTTACCTTCTGCTGCTGCTTATCTAATGAAGTTCTCTGAATATTTTTCTCTCCCCCCTTTTTCTTTTTCTTTTTTTATTATTTTTTGCTGTTTACCATTAGATCTTAGCCTGTAGCTTCTGTTTTTAATATGGCATATTGTGCAGTGTACTTAGTTACTTTTGCATTTTGATCACATGCAGAAATGGCATTAGGGATCGACGCAGGAGCAGGAGCTGATCACTGGAAATTTAAAATAATCTGAATCTGTCCAGAAGCTTTTGGAATTGTGTTTTTACTGTGCTTGGACTTAGTTACGACTCTGTAAGTGGTTTGACCATCTCAGCTTCAACTCCTGGATTTGGTTGAGTTTCTTTACTACTTAGTAGGTTTGTCACTTTATCCTTTTTTTTCCCCTCCCTTTCCTCTTTAAGATCTACCCATGAACCGCTTTGTAGTTTTAAGTATGTGTTTGGATCTTATAATCATAGCTGATATATTACTATTAGAAGCAATTATTCTGATAGAATAATTGTACTTTTGTTTTGTGTCGAGGTGTCTTCGTGGTTCTGCTTCATTGGTTTTGTGCATCTGCACTTTTGGTTTCTTCCTTCACTGCCCTGCTGTGGGATCTTCAATTTGAAAGATTGTGGATCCAAGCTGGCTGCTGTGCTAGATTCTTCTTATGATTGATTGTCTGCGGCTTTGATGTGCTCACCTCAAATAATTAGATTGTCTGCCGCTATGATGTGCTTCACCTCGATTAATTACGTTGTCTGCCGCTATGATGTGCTTCCCCTCGAATAATTACGTTGTCTGCCGCTATGATGTGCGTCATCTTGAATAATTATGTTGTCTGCTGCTGTGATGTGCTCACCTCAAATAATTACAGTATTTGATTAGATATAAAGAGCGGCTTCAATCACTTCTGGCACAGATCTCTGACCTGCCCCCTGAGTTATCTGCTAGATCCTTCTTCTGCTTGGGTCCTTTCCACGTCTTTTATATTGTGATGAACAAGCCGTCATGTGGAAGTATACTGCAAGGTGCTAACTTTCCCCCCATCCCCCTATTGAAACTATATTGAAGTCGATTTTCCTGTCTTGCCAAAATATCCTTTTTGTTTGCCAAGAGATGTGGTTGAAGCTTTTCTCAGTTTTATGTGAATTTGAGATTGGATAATAAAATTCTCTTTTTTCCCATCTCTTGTCACAATCAAGAGCTCAAACTTTCGAAAAAAGAAAAACCTCAGTTCATTAGTTGTTGGCAATTTGCAACTACTTTTTAAATCCTCATTGAGATCACGTTTTTCCTTTGTGAGTTTTCTATAAAAGGTATATTGGGTTAGATTAGTGTGTTCATATGACTTAATTTAGTTCAGCATCTTCCTTTAGCAACGCTACTGGCATTTTGACGAAGATATCAGCAAGCCGATTAAGAGGTCCTCACCCAGAAAATCGTATCATTGGTGCTTACTGATTTTTGTTCGTTGCTGATATCCTACTTCAAATTTGAGGGTTATCTAGCTTCACTGGTCAGCAACCTGAATTTTATTCTATTTTCTGTTTGTTATTTTCTTAAAATTTGAGTTATATATTTATCCCTCCATTTGCTCCCTTGGGTAGAAATGTAGAGGCTATAATTCTGTTATGGATGAGATCTTTCATCTTTTTACGTGCTTCAAATTTTCAAGTATTGTTGGGTTCGCTATGTAGCAAATAGGCGTAAAATACTGAATGACTTAGCCGTCTGTTCTGGTAGGGAAATAGTAAGAACTAGAGATACATCGATAAGGGTGTCCCTTATGAGTCCCACTCCCACGTGAGCACAAGTCAATAAGGGTGTCATTTTTTTCTTGCAAAGAAGTTTAATTCAAGATTTTATGAGGGAAACTAGGGCAAAGTTTCTTGGCCAGGCCCAAAAACATGGGGGGTGATGTGGCGCCACCTATTGGAGGGGGGGCTCTTGAAGCCTGGCCCAAAGAAATGGTTCGTATTTACAAAATACTAGTTACCTTTCAGAAAATTCTAACGATAGGAGGATTGAGAATATCACACATTGATCAATCAAAGAGAGATTCAACAACTAAAAAAAAATCAGTATACTTCTAATGTCAAATTAGGATCAACTAGGATAGAAATAAAGCATTAGCTGTTTGTTCTCAGGTTGGGCAGTAAGGATTGGAGAAGGGTAATAACTCATTTTTAAAACCGGCGTTCTTATAGCACTGCTTGGAAAACTATGGAATAAGAGAAAAGTCATGAATTGACAAGAATGGAATATTTCACCGTATAAAAATGTGTTGTAATCAAAGAGTGTTGACTATATAGACTCCTAAGCTTTGAAAGAAAAATGATATAGGATAAATCATATAAAATCATAGTTATTTATTTATTTCATATGCATGCACGATAAATCGTAATTATTATCGATCTATTTATACAATCCGAAAAATGCTGGCAAAGTTTGCACAAAGCGAATTCCAACAACTCTCCTAAATTCATTTACCGAAAACCTATTCAAACTAAGATTAGCTCGATGTATGTACACCAGACTGATTTTTAAGGTCTTCTACAAATTACAAGTTTTTGACTTTTCTTCTCTCATATTACAAAGGTCGTGTGCATAGTTGTCAAACTTGATCCGGACATAAATCTGGACAATGCAGCGGGTCAATCGATTAGTGGTTCAATCGGTGATCCGATGGTTCAACCGGCGGGTCATTCCATAAAAATCTATAAAATTAAAATTTTGAATTTACTTTTTACTAATTTTTTAGGTTTATAAAATAAAGTAAAAGGTTGACAAAAGTTTTTTAAAAGAATATTTTTATAAAATCTATAAATGATTTATTAAATAGATTATGTCATTGCACATAAGTAATACTAACACATTTTATATTCAAGTGGAGATGAACTCATTATTTTTCTTAGAGGTCAAATGTTTAATTCTTTTAGATCCAAAATTTTTTTAAGTGGATTTTAAAATTCAATCAAACAGGTCAACTGGGACGGATTAATTGTCGTTTAACTCGGTCAAAACTCGATTATAACCAAATCAAGTACATTTCTATCAAATTAATTTGCCTGGTTCGGCCGTCGATTTTTCTATTCGATCGGTCGGATCGGGTCGGGTTTTATAATTATGGTCGTGTGGGCCAAAAGAACTGTAAAAAGAAAAAATATATATTTTTTTTATCAGAAGTTATTTGGAGAATCGGTTATCTTTGTATTCAAAAATTTTACCAACTTGTCAATTAATATTCGCAAACATTGTCAGCCTGCTGCCAAATGGAGATAGATTGGAGCGTTGGACATCTATATAATTAATTAAAGCGATTTCTTGCAAAACCAAAACTCTCAAAAACAAAACAAAAAGTAAAAATTCAAAGAGCTAAAAAATTAATGAAAGTAACATAGCGTATCACTTAGGTCTCGTTTGTCTCCCATTATTTCAAATCATTGTTTGCTACAGTAGATTTTTTATTGCACATTCACCAAATAAAACATTCTACGTATAAATCAATAAAATTACTTTAAACTTTAACCACATATTCTACAAAAAATGCTATTCATTATTATATTTTTTCTACAATAAATCAGAGACACACACTTAATCAACTTTTACCAGTCATGTACTAATATCAACAAAACGTTGATTGTTCATTCCTATTTAACAGACAAGTCTTGAATGTCTCTATACATTTATTTTTTTTAGGATTTGACATAAAAGAACTAAAAGACAGAACACAAAAATTATTAAGAATCAAAGTATTGAAGTTAACAATTCAAATAACTCTTTCTAAAATTGTAATAAAATAGTATGAGTCTCCTAGAGTACAGACAACAAAATTTGATTTTTGGATATTTCTTTTGTGGGACCTACAGATTTTTGGTGTTGACAAAGTTAGTTGCATCATGTGCCTAGTTGTTGAACTTGTACTAGGATGATCTCACTCTCTCACATTGATTCATTAATTATGGAGGAATTTGTGTTTTAAAGTTATATTATTTGCTAAGAAATAACATACTAGAATTTTTAATATTTTATCTTTCAAAATTCAACATTGAGATACTTTATTATTAAATTAAGTGATTTTTTACTTAAAAGTGTTAAAAAAATAAATTATTCAAGCGGGTTTACAAAAAAATAACTTTAATTGACTTTTAAGGTTAGCCTAACATTTTTGAGACTTGTAAAATTCATATTTGTATTTAAAATTATTATTTTCGTAGATGAATAGAATAATATCATGTTTGGTTTATGGCTTAATAGCAGAAAACACCCTACCAATTAGATTTTGTGCAGAAAACCTCCCCGTTTAAAACTTTTTGTACAGAAAACCCTCATATCGTCATGTTCCATCAATTTTGTTGTAAATTTCAAAAAATAGGAGAAATTGACAAAATGCCCCATTGTCACCTATTTTATCGATAAAAAGATTGAAAATGATAAATTTACCATCTTATTTAAATAAAATAAAAATAAAAAAATAAAGAACTAATTGCAACTACATGCTCAATTTTTTTTTTTTAAAGTATAAATGAGTTTGAAAAGAATATTGATTTTTTTATTTTAGTTTTAAATTTTTAAGTATTTATTTGAAACTCGTTTATACTTTTTAAACAATTTGAGATTGTAGTTATAATTAGTTATTTATTTTTCTATTTTTATTTTAAATAATATGGTATATTAGTCATTTTCAATCTTTTTATTGATAAAATAGACGACATGAGGTATTTACGTAATTGGACACTTATTATTGAATTATTAATAAAGATTAAATTTAAATTTAACGATTTACTTGCTGATCAAAATTTAAAAATAAATAAGTGACTTATTTTTATTATCTCATACTTTAAAAAAAAATTAGTAAATTTTTATTAAAAATAATAAATTATTCAAGTACATTTACGTTAGTAAAATTAACCTTTAAGATTAGGTAAACATGTAATTATTAATTTATTTAATTTGGTTAAAAGTTATTTTTTCAGTAGTAAATTAGCATTTATCCTTTAGAAAAATAAGTTTCCACAAAAGAAAAGTAATTATGAAAATTCTGTTTAAGAAAATAAGTATCTTCAACATAACCAAACACAGTGTGCGTGAATCACTGAAGAAAAATGTTTTGGTGGCACGTTTGGAAATGTTTTTAGCCTGGAAATCTGCTGCCACAAAAATCTCTTCCTCTGTCCCACCATTTTCCTTTTTAATTTACTTTTTGTAATCTTTGCTGTATTATAATATGTTCTTTCATGGCCTTCATGTCCTTATCTCTACTCTCACAATTAATTTACCGCATAAAATAAATAAAGAAGTGACACCATCCACCTGTTTTTCTTCCAGTTTACGGGCTTACAGCTAAGTTAGTGAGGAATCTTTAATTGAGAGTCAACTCCACACAAAAGGATTCATCCACCTCATCCACAAAAAGACACTTTTTCCCATTTTCTCACTTTAAACCCCCAATTTTGGGACAAGTTTTGGCAATTGACACCATCTTTCAAGCAAGAATCATGGTGGTAAAGACTTGGGAATGATGTTTATTCAAATACCCTCTGTACAGAAAAAATCAGTATACAACTGAATTATAGGCATGGAGTTTAATAAAGAGAAGCAAGTCAGGTATTTTCTTGTTCTTTCTTGCCTCTGCATTTTTTTTAAATATAGTTTTGCGGGTTTAATGAAAGATGATTAATGGAGTTCAATAATTTTATTATTTATTTATAGGTTTCACAATGAGGAAAAACGAAATCTTGAAGTTTTCTGGGAACAGAATGAGGCCCAGTACCTTGAAAAACAACTGCCTCTGTATAAAACTTCTGGCCCTTTAAGGAAATCTGAAGGTGGATTTGGGGACAAGACAAGAACAAATAAGATTCCTAAATTTGGAAGGTTTAAGGTTTTGCCAGAAGTTCACGAGCCAGAGAGAAAGACAGTACTTGATCCTGGAAGTGAGATTGTCTTAAAATGGAACAGAATTTTCTTGTTTTCTTGTTTGGTAGCACTATTTGTTGATCCATTATTCTTCTATCTTCCTTCTGTAGTGAATGAAGGGCATTCATCATGTATGCGAACTGATTTGAATTTGGGAATTATCATTACCTGTTTTAGGACAGTGGCAGATATATTCTATCTGTTGCATGTAGTCATAAAATTTAGGACTGCTTATGTATCACCTAGTTCAAGGGTGTTTGGCAGAGGTGAACTTGTCATGGATCTGAAAAAGATTGCAAGAAGGTACTTGAAATCGGGATTCTTCATCGATGCAATTGCAGCACTTCCCCTTCCTCAGGTAGTCGAATTTGCTTTTGTAACTAGTTATTGGAAAAATTTTACAATGTTTTACCATGCATAAATGGCATGATTATTTGGAGATCAACTTATTTACTCTTTATCCATTACAAGTAAGATTGAAATTAGGGCTTATCTACCTGAGGTGTTATGATGAATCCATGCATAGTGGAACTAGGCTGGCGAAGAAATTTGAATGATAAGCATAAAAAGTTGCAAGAATTGTTATGCATGTGTGGAGATTAACCGATTGAGTTGAAATTAATGGTATAAAATTGGGTAATGTTATCAGAGGAAGGTTTAGAAAGGTCATGTAGACCACCCGGATACACAAGTTAAATTAGAGGACTGGTGTGTACTTTTGACGCTTGTTGAAGAAACTGATAAATGGTTTATGGCTATATTCGCTGGCAATGGGATTTTATATAGAAGAATTCTGCTATCTTGTATTGAACTCTGACGTGATGCTTGATGTTAGATGGCGAAGTCTTAGATATAAGCACATCCTTTATGAAGTGATTGCAATAAATGGTGTTTAGTTCACTTGATAACGAGAAACGTATTATTCATTTGAATAATTTTCAATTGAATCTTAGCTCTAGTATTTCTTTTTATTTTTCTACAGATTGTCATATGGTCGATATTACCAGCAATTAGAAGCTCCCATGCTGATCATACAAACAACGCCTTGGTATTAATAGTCCTCATCCAGTATATCCCAAGATTATATCTGATTTTTCCATTGAGCTCTCAAATTATCAAAGCTACAGGAGTAGTCACAAAAACAGCTTGGGCCGGGGCTGCATACAATCTTGTACTCTATATGTTAGCAAGCCATGTGCGTCATTTTCTGTTAACAGTTTTTTATGAACTTATTTTACTCTCACAATGCAGTATTCCAATTATTTTTAACTTCTTTTTAGGTATTGGGAGCTTCCTGGTACTTGCTGTCAATAGAGAGACATGCTACTTGCTGGAAATCAGCTTGCAGGAACGAATCGAAAAGTATTGGATGCTCCCTTAAATTTTTGGACTGTGGCACTCTGGGACGTAGTGACAGAAATATGTGGGTAAACAGCACTCTTGTTTTCAATTATTGTAAACCAGAGGGTACTTCAAACTTTAATTACGGGATATTTGGAAATGCCATTGGAAACCAAGTTGTCTCGTCTGCATTTCTCGAGAAGTACTTCTACTGTTTATGGTGGGGTTTACAGAACTTGAGGTATATTTTTGAACTTCTACTATGGTTATTCCCGCTTACGTTGTATCATATGGAACCTCATATGTTTCATCATATTAAACCTTCAAAATTTTCGTAGAATGAACAACGATTTTCCTTGTGGATTGGAAATTTAAGTTATGTAGACTATCTGTTTCGTAAGAATTTGGAGTCATTTTTTTTTCGTATTTTATTTCAGTTCTTATGGCCAGACATTAATGACGAGCACGTTTATTGGTGAAACATTGTTTGCGATACTCATTGCCATACTGGGGCTAGTTCTGTTTGCCCATTTAATTGGAAACATCCAGGTAATTTAAGAATCCCGACACTACCTTGTATATTTACATTCAAAATCTTTATATAAGTTTGGCTCCTCAAGTAGTTTTCAGAAATTTGAATAATTGCCGATCTTCTTAGTTCTGCGAATGAATCTATTTGATTGCTTTCGGTGAATACATCTTATCTCAATGACACAATTTCTTTCTAAACCTTCTCGTATATTGAGGTGTTATACTCAAAATAAGAAAGATATTTAGATTATTTTTTATTATTTATTATCTGAATATTTTCTTGTCAAGTTTGATATCTTATTTACAGTACATGAATCATGTATAGACATACCTGCAATCTATTACTGTGAGGCTCGAGGAGTGGAGGCTTAAACGTCGAGACACTGAGGAGTGGATGAGGCATCGCCAACTCCCTGAAGATCTGCAACAACGTGTCAGGCGTTTTATACAATACAAATGGCTTACAACAAGAGGTGTTGATGAAGAATCTATCCTTCAAACCTTACCTACAGATCTGCGTCGTGATATCCAACGCCACCTTTGTTTAGACCTTGTTCGGCGTGTAAGACTTCTTATACTCAGTCTCCTCTTGTTGGTAAAAAATCATTTCTCTAACTGAAAGGTTTCAGTGACTTGTCTCTCAATGTTTATAAATGGTTTATATAAAAAATAGATAGAAATGAGTAGTGAATAATAGGTTAGTAATTGTGCGTCCCTTGAAATGTATCTTGAAATGTATGAATAAAAAGTGACTTGGGTGTTTATAAACACTTTATAAATATGAACCTAACATAGGCTTAATATGGTTGTCATTTGAAGCTTTAATTGTTGAACCACCTTATCTCAAAGTTTAAGTTGTTAGAGAGGAGACATATTTATTTATTTAAATTTAGTTTCAACATGCCGTTTACATTCAAACCCAATTCATTTTTCTTTGATATGTGCACAATTTAATTTTCGTAAATAGTTGGTAGCGAGACTTGATCGAAACATTTGTTTATTTTGATACCATGTTGAACTGCCATATCAAAAAAATTAAGCTATTACAGAGGAGACACATTATTTTAATTAAATTTTATCCTTCGTTATCAATGGCTTCTTGTGTTATGAGTGCTCTTTGTTATAATAGGTTAACAATAGCTTTTTCCAATTCCAGGTCCCCTTCTTCTCACAGATGGACGATCAGCTTCTCGATGCCATATGTGAGCGCCTAGTGTCATCCTTAAGTACTCAGGGTACCTACATTGTTCGGGAGGGTGATCCCGTAACAGAGATGCTCTTTGTTATAAGAGGAACACTGGACAGCTCGACTACAAATGGAGGCAGGACGGGATTCTTCAATTCGATAACATTGAGACCAGGTGATTTTTGTGGGGAAGAACTGCTCACATGGGCATTGGTCCCCAAGTCTACCCTCAGCTTGCCTTCTTCAACAAGAACAGTCCGAGCCCTTACTGAAGTCGAAGCTTTTGCACTAAGAGCAGAAGACCTTAAGTTTGTGGCAAATCAATTTAGACGCCTTCATAGTAAGAAACTGCAACACACATTTAGGTATTATTCTCACCACTGGAGGACATGGGCTGCTTGTTTCATCCAGGCTGCCTGGCGTCGTTATAGGAAGAGAATGCTGGCTAAATGCCTAAGCATGAGAGAGTCATTTTCTTATTCTCGCGGCGAGCAATTATCTGATGAAAATGGTCAAGAGGAGGACGACAAAAAGAGTACAGCAGCGAATTCTTCTCAGGTGAAACAACACTTGGGAGTCACAATACTGGCTTCGAGATTTGCTGCCAACACAAGACGAGGAGCGCAAAAACTCAAGGACGTTGAATTACCAAAGTTGCAGAAGCCTGAAGAGCCAGACTTCTCAGCTGATCCCTATGATGACTAGTTCGACTTCAGCTTGTATGGTCTGAGACTAAACGTCCCCCGTGTCTTTCTCTCCCAGACACTGCAAGGTACACTATTACTCGACCAGAAATTGAACACGAGGGGGGATAGACCAAGGGACAATTAGTTACGGACCGACCAAAATTTATCAATAGAGCACTCACAGAAGAGGCATACAATGCTCCAAAGAAGAGGTTAGTAGACAACAAAGTTTCTGTACAATAATGCTGGAGCTCGCCAGTTGGTTGCATTAGTTGTATGTTATTAGGAAAGTACATTGTTTGAAAGAATTGAGCAGCTTTTGATCTATATAATGTTGGTTAGCCAGTGTTCTCATGAAGCATTCCTAGTTGTAAGGAGTACCAAGTTTAAGGAACTATTTGTTTGTAACATATTGGTGAGTTCAAATCTCACTTTCTACCTTGAACCAAAAACAGTTCCCAGTTTTAACGATGTTGCGGCATCCACACCTCCGGTCTGATACTGACCCAGGGTCCCCCCCTGAATGTGGCGGGTTCTGGAGTGCGTGTCAAGGGTGCCACGGGGTGATCATGAACAATGCACTGCAGTAAATAAAAAAGATTGTCACATGAAGTACATGTAACTTGGCATATATTCATTAATACTTTGAGAAAGAGAAGGACAAGAAAAAAGGTAATTCGCAATTTTCCTACCTGTCACAATTATTGTTTCCTATTTTTCATTTTTTGATAATTTCACCATTATTTACACATTTGATTGTGCAAAATGAACGGAATGCTTTTTTGCACATTCAAAGATGTAATTAAAGGTGAAAATGTCAAAATATGAAAAGTAAAGACGTTTTGTACAATAATAATGAATAATTATACAGTGCCGCAATTTTTACAGAGGGCATTTAGTGTGTGTTTGTCTTCCATTATTGTAGAAGAAATGGAGTAATAAATAATATTTTTTGAAAAATGTGTGGTTAAAATTTAAAGTAACATTATTGGTTTGTGTGTAGAATATTTTATTGGGTGAGTGTGTGGTGAAAAATCTTACTGTAACAAACAATGCTTTAAAATAATGGGAGACAAACGAACTCTAATGTACTGAGTAAGTTTAAGAACAAGTACAACTACTCTTGTGACATGTCTTTTCTCTGTAGAATAATATATTTTCCCCTCTACTATAAAAGAGGCGATCCCATGATCACTATTCATTTATGTCACACGAGATTTCGCACTTACCCTGTTTCATTGTGGTTTTGCTACAATTCCTTGACTAATTGGTATTTCTAATTGATATTTTATAAATATCTTTTAAAAATATCTTCTTGGAGATTCTTGTTGAGTCAAACTTTCTATTATATATATATATATATATATATATATATATTCGGACGCATTTCGGAATCGAAAGAACGAACAAAAATTTAGTTTCCTCGGGTGCGGTAAGAGTAGTAAATTCTCTCCACAAATATGACGACAATTATTTTTGTGCTCCCCATTTTTTCTTGTTATTTCCTCTACAAATACCCGTAAATACCCGTAAAGAAATTGAGAAGATTTGCTCTATCTTTTCTTGTTGGCCCGTGTTTTCTCAAATATGAGCATTTTACGTCTGTTGAATCATTTCTTTTATCCTGTAGGTTAAAGATGTGAAGAAAACCATAGAAACTACTCAGGGATCAGATCTTTATCCTGCTGCACAACAGATGCTTATACATCAAAGAAAAGTTCTCAAGGATGGCACAACACTGGAAGAAAATGAAGATGCTGAGAATAGTTTTGTTGTCATCATGCTTACAAATGTAAAAGTTGATATGTTGCTTGTTATTGTAAGCATGAGAAGATATAATCTGTGTATACCTTCAGAGCACTATTTTATAGCCAATTTAGTTTCATTTTCTTCTTCATTCAAGTCCATTTAATCTTTTTGTTTGGACTTTATGTCTCTTGGTGTTTGCAATCTATTTTATGGCTTGAAGGCAGCGCGGATACCAGGGCCTGGTGTGCGGACACCAAGCGAAAGTTTTTATATTAGTTTTTGATATGCCAAATGCTTAGCATGTTAGTTGAAAATGTAATCAAAATGCTATTGGGTAAAAAAAAATTAAAAAAATTACCCGTATCTCCAAACTGTACGGAGGCACGGTGTGCCCGTGTCTCCAGAGACGCGCAGAGACACAGACACTCCGTGTCCCCGCATAGCGCGGAGACACGGAGTCACCCTATTGCCGTCTCGACCCCCGCGACCTGAATAGGTCGATCCCAGTGTCCACACACCATGCCCCTGGCGTCCGCACTGTGTGGACACCACACTTCGCCTTGTTCGGAGAATTTTTTTTTTTAAAATTAAGGAGAAAATTTCGGAGTGTGGAAAAAAAATTCCACAATTATTAATTTTGAATGTCGGAAAAAAAAAAGGGTCTGCACTGTGTAGACACTGGACTGCGTGGACACCAGTGTCCACACAGTGCGGACACCACACTCCCGCACACGGAGAATTTATTATTATTATTATTATTTTTGCATAGTGTTAAAATTAAGAGGTGGTGCTGAATTAAATCAGACAAATTTAGTAAATCTGTTTGTTAATTTATTTCTTTTATACAAATGTGTGTGTGGAGAAATTTTTTAATACAATTTCTCATCTAATACAATTTCTCATCTAATCTTAGCATTCAAGATGCTAATATTACCTTAAAAATAAAACAACTCATGCATTGCACATGACAAAAACTAGTAATTATAAAAAAAATTGTTGATCATTCATGTGATTCCCTTTGGACTAGGTTCATGTTTGACTTCTATTATTCGAAATTTTAATGCTTGGAATAATATATATTTTTTAAAAAATGTGACTAAAAAAAGGATTTTAAAATTACGTGTAATATTATTTTATTAAAACATGTGTGATTAATAAGAAGAGAAAAAAAATTATAATTTTAATGGGGTCGGACTAAAAGATATTTTTACAGTCATTTAGATGAATATCATTGATTTTTAATTTTAATTTTTTGAAATGGCAAATTGGCAGAATCTCATGTATCTGTCAAATTGGACTGTAGGAGTTATTAGGGCAATAATTTATTATAGATTGAATGTTTTGTTCTCATTTGCTACGGTTAAAGATAAAAAAAATTAGGTGATTGTAATAAATTTTTCATATAAAGAAATTACAGCCCTTGGCAGTCTATGATTTTCATTTTCTTTTTCCAATTTTTTGGAGTGTTTCACATAAATGTATATATATATATTTTTTCTCTCGTTATACTTTCTCTGAATGAGGATCCTATGGACAATAGAGGAATCGAGGAAGTGGTCTTAATATCTAAAGGTGTATTAGACCGTCAAGTCGTTCAAAAGGTTGGAGTACAGAGGTGAATGAAGAAATTTAATGGAAGAATAATTTTAGCTTGTTGCAAGTACAAGCTAATGATGGTTGATTCAGCCTAAGATAGGGAATATGATACTGCTAGCGAGTTCACGTTTGAACACGGACATTGGTTTTGCATTTCTGCAGGGTAACTAGTAGAATTTATGTCGAAAATTAATGAACTATCAAGAATGCCAAACACGAGAATTGCACCATAATTTTGGAGTTTGTCGTGTACACGTATTGATTTTATTAAAAAAAAATAAAAAAAATAAAAAAAATTCATTTTTATGTCTTGTTCCAAACAAGAACTAAAAATTGTTAAACCAAGTCTTTTTTTTTTTTTTTTTTTTTTGTTTTTCACCAAAATTGATCAGCATTTTCCTCCTGTGAAGGCTGCAAATTTTATTTTTCTTTCAAATTTCCAGTTTAAGTCTTTAAGATGTATATATTGTCCTAAATATTTCATCCAAGATTGGTTATTGATACAACACTTAGGACCCATTTGATAAGACTTTTGAAAATTCAAAAACTTTTTTTTTTTTTTTATACACAGTTGTCCACTTTCGACGACTAATCCTGGGGTCTGCGATCCGACCCCTCATCATACAGACCAGGTAAATTGCGGGATGGGCTCCAAACTGGCAACTGGCCAGGGTCCAAGAGCTTCCCTCCAACTGAACTGCCAAAAGTGTCGAGCGAGTCAAACCCATGTTGCACCTTGCCTTCCAGGAGAACTCTTGCCTTCTAAGAGAGAGTCTGTTTTCCAAGAGCTCTATGAATCGAACTCCCGACCTTTGATCTGTCGGCATTGAAGAGCCCCATTCTTTGCCAGTTGGGATGTACCCCGATGGGCAATTCAAAAGCTTCTTTCGAGATCAAAAAGTTGTTTTCATACATATTTGGTAGGACCCATTTTGAAATCAAGATCAAGAAAGTTGTCTCGACTAAATAAATCACCCAGGAACAAGAATCCCATGCAACACGTGACAAGTAGATCAAACTGATATCAAAGAAACGAAAAGAACAGTATCAACAACGCAAGTAGCCAAGAATTGTTTTAGGTAGGGTGTTAAAATCCAAAGATAGTTCCTCCTGGCAATGCCAAATATTTAATGGAGCGGACCACAGCAAAGTGGCCAAATAAAAGGACTAAACTTGTCCCAAAATTGATATCACTAACAACCCGTTGAAGTTGCCATCTTTCTTCATTGGGATTGAAATCCACAAGTTGCATACCTACAGAATTTTGGTGGTCCTCAATTGCTTGAGCTCCACCAAGATTGATGTTGTTTTCCCCTCTTTTAGGCCACTGCCGACACCCCTCCTTACAAGCAAGCAGATGTGGTAGAGGTGGGTATCTAATATCAGAGTCTATTAAGTTCAAACGGACAATTCGATTAGATTAGAATTACAAAACGAGCACACAAATTCCAAAATTGGTGTGTTCTAAGCCTCTAACAAGCTACCATATTGCATGATCATATTAACTCATATAAAGATTTGTGTTACTTCTTTTGAACAAAATTTAACTTTTAAAATGGAACCTCTAGTCTTAATAAGATGAAGGTGAGACTTGAGTGCATAAATAGTTTGTGCAATTGAGAATTTGTGAATTTCAAGTGGGGAAAATTGCATCAACTTGGCCCTTTACGACAGATCATTTTGAGAACAACCTTCCATTATAGTTGGACAGGTCGTCCCACTGACAACAACTGTTCAAATCTTTGTTAACTGTCCCGTGGCCTTCTTGAAAACATAATCTGAATTTTTGTGCTCTAGTCCAATTAAGGAAATAAAACGGCTTGTGCGTAACATATATTTTGAGGGTTTTTTTGTCATTCAGACCGATTGTACAACTATAACGTAAGGTTGAGTATTGACTTGCTATTTGGGCAATAGGTTGGAGGCCACTGATGCAATTTTCCCTTCCAAGTATGTAGGTGCCAAAGAATAAGTTTAGTTCTCAGGTATGTAATCCTGAAAAAACAGGAAGCTAATTTACATTGAATCAAGTTCTCAATGTACAATATAAGGTGAAATATGATACACCAGAATACACTTAAAGCCAGGAATCCATACAATAAATGGTGCAACATTGAGAATAAACGGGAAAAATTATTTTTTCTTCGACCTATACTAAAAGTTTAACCGTAATAACTACACGTGGAGGACTATTGTGACCGTTATCCTATCTAACATAGTAAAGATGGAAAAATGTAGAACCATAAATATATAAAATGACTCCCATGATCTTGCAAACCTTTATTGAATTGGTGACTGATATGCACTCGAAAAGATTGGTTGAACTAACCAATATGTGGCGAAGTATACAAGCTTTGTTCAATGGTGACGTTTCACGTCCATTCTTTTGCTGTCATCAATCCTTTTTGTTAACTGATTTGTTCTCCAATCAAGTCGAGGCCAACGAGAAGGAAGGTCACTCCTTGGAAAAGCAGAAAGTAGAAATGGAGTCCTTGAGCTGATAAAAGGCTTCTGACTGAAGCTGTAAGCAAGAGGAAAGAAAGGGCTAGCTCTTTCCTGTATATCTTGTTAGTTTTCTTAACCAGTCGAGGCTTTTGTTCTTTTAACGGGGTCAATTCAGAAAGATCACTTTCAGAAGCACCTTGGATGATCTGTGGTTGTATCAATGCTTTCATACCCTTGTCAACAACAGCCAGTAAATCGGATTCCGAAGACCTGCCTGCTTTTTTTGTCACAATCCACTCGTATGAACTGCCCAATTGGAAGAGTCCCGATACCATTGCGTTGAATTTTGTTATAGACATGGTGTTTTCGAAAAGTAGGTAAGGGGCGATGAACGGAATGGATTTTGGTGCCGGAAGAATGTTAAGTAATGTCATAAGAATTGGAACGTAGCAAATAACCCACATGGGAAGCTCAGCTTCAGGGATAAACATGGTTAAAGGAAGAATTACGCAAAATAATGTGAAAGAGTAGAAAGGAAGGATCAGTTTTCTCAACAAAAAGAAGAGAAATATTAAGTTTGCTTTCTTCCATATTGATATCTGCAAAATGTTTTTTTATTAATAACCATTAATGACATTTTCATCTCGAAACTGTTTAAAAAGATATATGCAAGCACGAAATGTACCTTGGAAGTTATGACAGACGGCAGACACAACCGGAAAAGCTGCATAGGACCTGAATGCCAACGATGTTGTTGCTTCCTGTATGCTTCAAAAGACTCGGGAACTTCACAAAGGACCTAATTTTATTTCCAAATGAAGTAGGCCGTTTGATTAGTATTTCCAATGTTCTAGTGGAAACTTTGTAAATAAAAACTCAAATATTATAGCCAATTCTACTAATTAAGAATATTCAAATCAAAGAATATAAGTATATCACATATTTAAAATGTCAATATTAACAGCACTAACTTGGTACCTTAACATCATTTAGATATATGAATTTCCAACCGTTGAGATGTGCCCGAACAGCTATGTCCATATCTTCTACAGTTGTACGTTCAAGCCAACCTCCAGACTCTTCCAACGCTTTGATTCTCCAAACACCAGCAGTTCCATTAAAACCAAAGAAATTCAGGAAAACCCCATTAACCTGCTGTTCAATCTCAAAATGATAACACAAGTTTATGTTCTGGAGACGAGTCAACAAGTTTTCATCCTTGTTGATAAATGCCCATCTAGCCTGAACCAATCCTATCTCGGGATTATCCTGCAGCAAAGGTACGAGTGTAAGTGTAACAATGACAATACTCATTAACAATGACAATACTCATTCCACAAACTTCTCACAAATGACAACCAGTATAGACAACCTTAAAATGAGGAACCGTCTGCTTGAGAAAATCTGCAGTTGGTTGGAAATCTGCATCGAATATTGCAACAAATTCATAATCCTTCACATAATCGCAGCTCATTGCAGACTTGAGATTCCCGGCTTTATAACCAGTCCTGATCAAACGATGCCCGTAGATTATGTTAATTCCCTGTTGCCTCCATTTGGAAACCTCAGCCTTAATCAACTGTTGAATGCTTTCATCATCAGAGTCATCAAGAACTTGAATCAGGAAACGGTCTTTTGGCCAATCAAGTTGACATACTGCTGAAATTGACAACTCATATACCTATGCCAAACCAGAGCAAAGGTTCAGCAGAAAGTAAGATGGTGATATGGTCCAATTAAGTTATTTACATTCTTAACAGAAAATAAAGTACTAATGCGAACATCTAATTCAATATTGACTCCGACTCTATTTCTCCATCTAAATTTACACTGGTTTTTAAGCAAATTAACGTGTAAGCTTAAGTTGATAACTCCATAAATCATCATTCTATTGGAATACTGTATAAGTATCTTCCAAATAACTTCAGGAAAAACCATGTTCAGAATTGCCAATGATGTTAAGTGACACAAATTAGATACCAGAAGACAAAGTACCATCACAAAATGAAGAAACTAAATAGAATAAATCGAAATAGAAAATTTGAGGAAAGATTATAGTACCTCCCGCTCATTACACATTGGGATTTGGACAAGAACCATAGGGTAATTGTCAAGTGATCCTTCGAGGTCATCTGATTTAAATGGATCCCCGTTAATGGTTGGTTTAATCTTCTTGAACTTGATATATAAGCATCCCAAGCAGAGCAACATGCGATCCACAGACTGAATTAGGAACAGAACAACACAAAATGTTGAAAGAGATTGAACGAATGGCGCAATGTAGTTAGCTCGAAATTCCAGCCAAGAAACATAAACCAAGTGGAACAATCCTTGGACATCAGAAGTGTGAGGAATGTACAAATCCGGATTTTCAAAATAATGCCAACCTTTCAAGTAAGCAAGAACCTCAAAGGCCAGAATTAACAGGGAAATCACTAAGAAGGCTTTAATAATTTTGAACAACAATTTACCCTTTCCTAGCTTCTCGCTTGCTAAATCTACACCTTGCCTGAAAATCAACCTTTTCTTAATAGTTCCAAGAACTGCCCACAAAATGGAAGCAAGCCAAGCAACACACCCAACGGCTCGGTTAGCCTTAAGAAGCAAAACCCATCTAACTTGTTTGGCATTCTTGCCCCGGCTCTTATCGACTGGCTCAAATGCAGCATCAGGGCCATCAATTTCCACAAAGGAGAAATTGGGGTTCTCCATTTTCACTACCACTGGAGTTCCCTTCGGTATATCTTTAGTCCCCCAGTCAAAAAATGGAGCCATATTCTTCTTTCCCTACAGAATGATGGTGAATTCACTCTGTAAGGCAACAAGAAAACAACCCAAAAAATTTAAGAACAAAACAGAAAGCCAGCAACTCCAATAATTCCAAGAGATCTTTATAGCTCAGATCTCAAAATCAAGAATTAGACAATATCCATTAAAGAAACTAGCACTAAAAATCCTGTTTTCCCCCAATGGAATAACTCCCAAACCCGGATAAATAGCTCACAATTTGTACACCAACCACAGCAGAGAATAGACTCCAAAAAGAATAGTTTTTTACAAGATTCTTTGCACACTCTCAAAGGCTACCTTGAAGAGAACACGAAAAAAAGATGTCAACATTATAGAGAAAGGTATATACCATCTACCATAGCTGTAAAAGTTTTGAAATTTGATAAGCAAAATGCACAAACAAGCAATTTTCACTGTAACCCCAAAATTTTGTTTGATGATTTTCCACTAAAGAATCAACTTATATCATTTTAAGAATACATTAAACCAAAATGTATATAAAAAAAAAAAACACGATAAAACAGTTTGTCAAAGTAAAATTTTACTGTCTGATAATTTTTTAGCTAAAAATTCCGGCAACTCAAAATATTTACTGTGAAAGAAAACCAATTGACGCATTTGACCTCTCAGTTCGCTGAGAAATCTGGAAGGTCTCAATCAGGTTTTGACTTGCAATAATTGAAGAGAAGAATAAATTTGAAAAACTTGTACAAAGAAAACAAGATTATTATTAATATTACATAAGAAATGAAGATCCCAATGCTCAAGATAACCCTTCCAACAGTAGAGTGGTGTAGAAAAGCTTCTTTAAACTTTTTCTACTGTAAAAATACTAGAAACAGCTGCTGCTCAGTCATTAACATGCTTTAATTTAATTATATTAAGATTCTTAACTTCATAACTTGTAACAAGAAACAATTTAAGCGCGTAGTATTGAGTAACTTATCGAATTCTTTTTTGTAATGTTAAAGAAATTACAGCATTAGGGGTTTTTTAGATACAATTTTTTTTTTTTTTTCTTTTTTTTGCACTTTCACCTACTGCTGTGTTATGATCACATTGGCAGAAGTATTCAGTAAATGCTGCTAAAACTTGTACAAATTGCTTTTAAGAGTTTTAGAGTAGTATTGGCCAAAGAATGCATTGAAGTAAATAGTGACGGCAACGGGGCGGAGGGAGACG
>CAIGRN010149602.1:0-18708 GCA_903798345.1 Fraxinus anomala
GGAAGAATTGGATCCAGTTTTTCGTTTTACGGTTAACCGGCTGGTATAACGGTTTATTTGAAGATTTTCAATTTTTCGTTTAATGTATGATGATTTGATTCCAACATTGATTTTTTCCCCTAATTTTTATTAATTTTGGATCGGATTATAGGATCGGATATTCGATAACATAGAAAATCGAATATGAATTTAACAATCAAATATCTGTTGAATTATCGGATTTGATCAAATATAGGCAGAAATGATCCATATCCGATCCATTTACAACCATGCACTCCGGTGTACATCCTCTCATAAAAGGGGGCCTACGTCGAATAAAAAATTTGTGGGCTCCCCATTGTGAGCGAGGACTGTACATCGAGTTGTCAACCCAGTTGTACATATAGCAAAATCCAATCAATAAAGCTATTCGAACAGGGTCAAAAACATGGTGAAAAACAGGGATTTAAAATGCTGTCGTAGCATTAGTTTTTGGAGGGAAGTACATCACAGTGAAAATTGCATTAAAACATAGTGGACAACTCTCACTTGTGTTCCCTGGTAAAAACATTAGTTTGCCCCAAATTGAAACAAAAAGCGACTGCTTTGAGGGCAAACAAAAACTTAACTTCGTTCGGCAATGAGTTATTTTCGACCGTTTTGGGGAATTCCGGCAAATGTATGTGAGACGCACATACATCTGCTTTGTTACTAGCAGAAGGGTATTGTCTAACATTGCATAACTACCATGACTTTCGTGTTTTATGTTTCTTACCAAATTTTATCATGGTACGTGAACTTCTTGTTTCTGATTTTTACTTTATTTACAGAAAATCATTTTAGTTACAACAAATGATACTGAATATGATCGTTGTTTTTATCGCAGCAAATAAAGTGTGGACGACTTGCAAGACTAGTGTGATGATTTTTTGGTTGAATCTGATAATGAAAACGTTACGGAGTCCGTGAACATAGTGGAAGGTGAAACATCAGTGACGGTGTAAATGTGCCTGAAGTGGGTATGATATTTAAAGACAAAAAAGATATGTATTGAGTTCTACAAAAAAATATGCTTATGCCGTCTCTAAAAACTTCTTAATCAAATGGGTCCTAAATTTCCTAGTCTCCTAAACCCATAACATCATGTTAATAACCAAACAAATCAAGAAAACTCTCATTCAATTGTTTATGGTTGACATTATTTGGTCTAATTCTTGAAAATCTTCATCTTCCAATGCTTTGCCTCTCCTTTGCACATCTACAATGGCTTGCATAAACCCAATTTTTTTGGAGAAATGATGAAGCTATAATAAGGTAAATGTCGATGGAAAGCACACCACGAGTAGGAAAGAAACTGGTGAAGCTAGTGGGAAGCCCACTGCCATCACAGGTGGTGCCACGACATACTCAGATTTTGGGGTGGGGGTGGGTTTTGGAAAGATGATGTTCGTGGTTTTTTTTTTTTAATTGTTTGATTATAGAAAATATAAATATACTATTTTAGCCTTCAATTAATTTGTCAATTTGAGTCAAAATTAAAATTTCAACGTTAACTAACGAAATTTTGGACGGAATCTGTCCAATGGACTCCGGCTGTCATTAAAGTGAAAGGTTTGAGACCACGGTCGCAAAAATAAAAAGGTTAAGGTGTATTTTGCAACAAAATGAAAAGTTTGGGACCTCTGTTGCAATTTTCACAAAAAAAATTAAGCAAGATAATTTTCATTTAAATCCATAGAAAGTGCAATTAAATTCTACTTTAAGTTATTTATTTTATCAATCCATAATTTTAATAATTATTTTTTCCTCATAAGAACTGTTTAGAATTATGTTATTCATTGTTATTAATGTTTATTTAGGAGAGAGTGAATATCTTGAATCATAACCCAGTTGAGTGGCAGTCAAATTTTGACAACTTTGAAGGGCCTATTGATTTCAGTGCCAAATCGTTGCTCTGTATTCTCAATAGAGTCGAAACTATTGTTTGAACATTTTATTTTTAGATTGAGCCAAAAGATGATAGAAAAAACAAAATCTTTTATCAATCACGCCAGATCAAGTGACTTACCCATATGATAATTTTCTTTTGTCTATCGCAATACATTATAGTTAGCTTTGAGTAAGAACAACCATTGAAGAGCAATAGTACGATTTTCAGCAATAGAGTGGGATGCTTGCAAGCATGTCTTTTTTTTAACTATTCGACTAACAGTAAAATAACACATTCTGAGCTACAAGAAGGAAGCAAAGCTACAAAAATGGAACATTCAGGATATGTTTTGATATACATTAAACTGGATTCAACAGCATAATGAACAGAATTTTAACTTAACATCACCACTCATTCAACATTGATATCCAAAATCTTGGTACTACTACTAGCCTTAGGTATAACTATATACAAAACACCATCCTTAACCTCAGCCTTAATTTTCTCATACTCCACATTCTCAGGCAATGCAATTCTGCAACTGTATCTCCCATAGCTCTTAGCTGACCATTCTTCATCTTCTTCGACATTTTCCCCCTTCTTTTTGGGCTCTTTTTCAGCCTTCACAACAAGCATTTTCTCCTCCACCCAAACCTTAACATCCTCTTTTGTCATTCCGGGCATGTCAAACCTCATCTTGTACTCCCCTTCGCCTTCCTTAATCTCCCATGGTGTCCTCCCCCGACTGAATCCTCCAGTCTCAGCTGGTGCTGAAGGAGATTGCCATCCGCTGCTATAGGCAAAAGGGTCCTCCATCATTCTCTCCATTGTCTCCATCATCTGTTGAACTGTTTTTGCTGTTGGGAACCTATCCCATAAACCTGTATACATGAAAAATGTTCATTAGTGCTAAGAAATATAAAATCCCAGGGCACAAGATCGTTTAAGCAACATAACGACTACTTCTGAGTCTTACGTCAAAAATTAGAGTTGACTCAAAAGCAGTTACACAAATTATTCATCTAAGACTTCTTCTAAATTTCTTGTCATTTCAAAAATGAACCAAGAAAAGAGAGTGCTTGTAAAGACTCATGAGACAGACTCAACTCGAAAGTAGTCATTACACAATCATCTACGAAAAGTAAAGACTGTTTAAGTTTGCACCCCATCATTAAAACTGACTCATAAAGAAAGAATGCTCAATGTGCTTATAAGCTCATAAGACGGAATGCTTAATGTGCTCATTAACTCATGAGACATTCAACTCAAAGTATCCCTTACATTAGCTATTTATCTATACGATGTAAAGACTCCTCCTTATAATTCCACCTCATCGTCAAAAACGTACTAATCATCTTTTAAAATTGAATTACAAACCGACATATAAGCGCTTCGATTACCCCTCTAAATAAGTTTGACATTTTAAGATGGAAGCAAAGTGTTCTCATGGTTTCAGAGTTCATTAAATTTAAATAAATAATTTGATCAGATTAATACTCAAACGGGCACACAGATTCTAAGATTAATATGCTCAAACACGCCATCATCTTGGGCGAGGTTAACAGATAAAACCACTACTGGAAAATAAACTAAGCGTAAGGGAGCTTGACTGGACTCAACTCAAAAGTAATCATTACAACCAACTCCACCCGAAATCAATTAACAAGAGGAAAGATTTATGAGTCGAACCTATGGGGGCAACAGGTGCTGATCTTTTTCTGGGCTGCTGCTTGCCAACTTTCTGCAAGCGATCAAGATTTTCTCTGCCTTCAGCTACTGCTGCCTTAATTCTGTTATGGGAATTTCTAACAGAACTAGGATTCAACAATGGAGAAAATCTTGAATTCAAAGGATTTGGACTGATGAACGCTTTTTGGGATGAAATGGGTTGAGAGATGGCAAAATTTGACAACATTTTTCTAGATTTTCTTGGGCTTAAACCAAATAATATTTTTCTTACCAATTTTCAGTATTGTGCAAAATCTTGATGCAAGAAGAAATGAGGGAATCATGATTTTAAAGGAGAGATTGGAGGATTCTGGAAGGTGTGAAGATATTAAGCTGTGGAAAATTTTATTTTCTTTCCCCCTTTTCTGGAGAAGTCCAGAAGCTAGTTGTTACGGATAAGAAATTCCTACCTAAAGTGGGGATTACAATATGGAAAGAAACGGTGTCGTATTGACAACCCTAATTTAGGTATAATTAGTTATATTAAATTATAGAGATAATTGCAGCAACGGTACTAAACTTTTTATTTTGTAGCAAATTTTGTCCAAATCTTTCATCTGTACCACCCACGATACCAAACATTTCATTTTTGCCACCAACGGTACCAAATATTTCAAAATGTCCGCAAGTGAAGTCTAAATGGATGATATATGTTAGTTCGAGCGTTAGTTGACCAAATAATTGATTTTGACAATAATGTTGATTGATTTTAAAAAGTTAAAATGGTAATTTCGAATTTTTTAATAATTAAATAACCAAAATCAAATAATTAAAATTAAAAACTCATTTCACCCTCTTCTTCTCCCCCCACCTCAAATCTACAAATCTAAGAAATCAACCTCTTCGAATCCATGGCGTCAAAATCTGTTGCCCAAATATGTGGATCTACATAGGCCGGATTAGAGATTTTGACTTAACAACCTATCAGAAATGGAGCTCCTCGATAAAAATATGGATTTCTTGTTGAAATAGTTCGCTGGAGAGACTATCTTGACCAAATAGGAGAAGAAGAGATAAGAGATTGAAAAATGCTTAGGGATTTTCTATTTGACGTTTAAGAAAGTTTCTGGTAAGGTCCATTTCTTGCTGTTAATTTGCGTGGGCGCTTGTGGCGGTCACTGCAGCCTGTGTGTCAGTGGATTGTAATCGTCGACACGATGGAGGTAGGTGAATTTTGTTCGATTGGCTGGGATTGGGTGAGGAAAGGTGGGGGTAAGTGTGGGGGTGGGAAGAAGATGAACTGTTTCGGATGAAGTTTTCGGATTCTGATTTCATGATCAATCAAGATAAAGTTTTGAGCTAAATGCACAGATAGAGTTCCTTAGAGCCACTGCCATTGCAGCAAAGCACACATTCGGTTCTGATGACTCCATTCCTGAGCTTGTTGAAGCATTCTCGAGGTTCCAAACTCATATTTGCAGATTTTGGGTGGGGTGGGGTGGGGTGGGTGGGTGGAGGAGAAGATGAAAATGGTGAAATGAGTTTTTAATTTTAATTATTTGATTTTAGTTATTTTATTATTAAAAAAATGTAAATTACCATTTTAACCTTTTAAAATCGGTCAACATTATTGTCAAAGTCACTTATTTGGTCAATTAACGATCAAACTAACAGAAACCATTAATTTAGACTTCAGCTGCGGACGTTTTGAACGGTTTGGTACCGTTGGTGGCAAAAATAAATGGTTTGGTACTGTTGGTGGCACAAATGAAAGATTTGGACAAAGTCTGCTACGAAATGAAAATTTTGGTACCGCTGCTGTAATTATCCCTAAATTTTAGTAATCCTTGGTTTTACTTTTATATGTCTTGTTCATTGTTAAAATTTCTGTAAATAATGCAAATAAAAAATATTACCCCCGATCCCATTTATACAGGCTGAAAAGATATTAGTCCTTCCGTCCCATTTATATAGGTTGACTTTCCTTATTTTTATGTCACAATTATATAGTTCAGTTTGTTTATTGAGAATATTTTATTTTGTTCATTTATTAATACACCCTGTTTAATTTGCATAGTCATTCAATTTCAATAATATTTTCAACAATAATTTACTATTTAGTTGTTGATAATTAAATAAGAGTAAACAAGAAAAAGTTTTTACAATAATTGTTTTCTTAATAACATTAAATAAGATTTCTTAATTTGTGTGAAAAACAATTCATTTAATTTTCTTTTTCTTTTATTAATATACTCTTTTTTAAATTGCTTTTTAGACACCTCTTTTTTTTTTTCTTTTGCATTGACTTCATACAATAATGAGCATATAAACTAAATTATGTCAACCCACGGTACATATTAATTTGGGAAAAATCCATGTATCAAGTTTTAAGCTTCACCAATGCAAAAATCAGGTTTCAAGTTTTAAAGTTGCAAAAATCAGGTATTTAACTAATTAATTAAAAAAATTAAAAATATTTATTATTTAAATACAATAAATTCATAATTACATAATTATAGGTCACAATTTATTTATTAATCACATATTATCAAATTAATTGGTCACAAATTATTTTGATATCACAAATAAAAAATTTTAAAAATCACAATTTATCTGTCGGTCACATATTTCAAATTTCGAGATCACAAATTAAAGAAATTATAGGTCACAGTTTATTTCGTTGGTCACAGATCAAAAAATGTATACGTCTCAATTTATCTATCAATTATATATTTTCAAATTTTTGGTCAAATTATTTTCTTAGTCACAAATTATCAAATTTTAAGTTTACGATTTAACAGTTAGTCACATACAACCAAATAGTTGATCACATATACCAAAAACCCAACCCCGATCCCTATCTACCATCAATACTTGGTCACAAATCAACCAAATAGTTGTGACAAAGACTCTTCATCCCGTCGTCGTCGCCGCCGCCGTGACCACCAACACCAACAATCCACAACACCACCACCTCACCACTATCACCACCACTACTAACCCGCCATCAATGTTTCAACCGTCGGTGAAGAGAACCGCACCCACAGCACACACACTATCACCACCACCAACCAGATCTGAACCCACCACACCATATCTATACCACAACACAACCAACGTCAACACCACCACCACACCCCAACATAAACACCACCACCACAACAAAAATTAAAAAAAAAAAAAATAACAGCAACATCGACGACTCTCTACAGCGTCGTGACGATGTTGAGAGACTGTCGCGCCACTATACAGTGAAGAGTTGAGGTGATCGTTATCTGAGCACCACAACCACCATTGTCGATCAGCCACGGAGAAGCCGTGCGCAGCAACGATGAACAACCACCATCGCCGATCTGTGCAGAGTCACTGTGCGTAGCTTTCCCCTGCCTAAGAGCATCTTCGTCGGTCGGCGATCGCTCACTGCAACGCCGCTCACAGGGAGATAGAGAGAGATAGAGACGAGAGAAAGAGAGAAGGAAAGAGAGGGAGGAAATGGGAGTGATGGAGAGAGTGAGAGAAATGGAGATGGGAAGATTAGTGAATTAGGGTTATTAATTAGGGTTTTAATATATTGCCTGATTTTTGTATAAATAAATTTTGGACATGATTCTTAAAAAGCAATATTTAAACACCTGATTTTTTGTAATTTCATCTATTAATTTTGTTAATAGAGCGAGGCCTTTAGCACACATAAGCTCATGTTTGGCTCCTATTATCTCAAAGTTTTATTCTTCTTTTTCTGATTTTTAATCACACAATTTTTCATAAAATAATATTACACGTAAATTGAAATTCTTTTTCAACCACTCATTTTCCAAAAATATATTATTCCAAAAATTATAATTGCAAATAATGGGATCCTAACGAGGCTAAATACACCTGAGTATCTCATATTTCATTTAAGATGCATGCAAGCTCATGCACTGCAATAAATAAATTTTAGGGATAATTAGTAGCAGTATCAAACATTTCATTTAGTAGCAATCTTTGTCCAAACATTTTATTTGTACCACCCACGGTACCAAACCTTTCATTTTTGCCACCAACGATACCAAACATTTCAAAATCTTCGTGGCTAAAGTCCAAATTAATGATTTCTGTTAGTTTTGACCGTTAGTTGACCAAATAATTGACTTTGACAATAATGTTAACCGATTTTAAAATGTTAAAATGATAATTTTACATTTTTTAATAATAAAATAACCAAAATCAAATAATTAAAATTAAAGACCTACCCCACCCCTGATTTGCAAATCTAGGTTTGGAACCTCGAGAACACTTCAACAAGCTCAGAAAAGGAGTCACCAGAACCGAATGTGCGCTTTGCTGCAATGACAGTGGCTCTAAAGAACTCTGCATGTGCCTTTAGCCCTAAACTTCATCTTGATTGACCATAGAATAAGAAACCTAAAATTTCATCTGAAACAGTTCATCTTCTTCCCACCCCCCACACTTACCCCACATTTCCTTACCAACCCCAGCCAGAACCAAAATTCACCCACCTCCACCATGCCGATGATTACAATCCATGACACACAGGCTGCAGCAACCGTCACAAGCGCCCTTGCAAATTAGCAGCAAGAAATGGACCTTATCAGAAACTTTCTTAGACGTCAAACAGAAAATCCCTAAATCCTTTTCAATCTCTTATATCTTCTTCTCCTCTTTTGTCAAGATAGTCTTTTCAACTGACCATTTCAGCAGGAAATTCATGTTTTTTAACGAGATACTCCATTTCTGATCAATTGTTAAGTCCAAATCTCTAATTCGGCCTACGTAGATCTACATAGTTGTGCAATAGGTTTCTGACGCCATGGATTCGAGGATTCGAAGAGATTGATTTCCCATATTTGCAAATTTGGGTTTGGGGTGGGGAAAGAAGAAGAAGGTGGAATGAGTTTTTAATTTTAATTATTTGATTTTGGTTATTTTATTATTAAAAAATGTGAAATTACCATTTTAACATTTTAAAATCAGTCAACATTATTGTCATAGTCAATTATTTGGTTAACTAACGGTCAAACTAACAGAAATCATTATTGAATTTCAGTTGCGGACATTTTGAAATGTTTGGTACCATTTGTGGCAAAAATGAAAGGTTTGTTACCGTATGTGGCACAAATGAAAGATTTGGACAAATTCTGCTACTAAATGAAAGGTTTGATACCGCTGCTGCAATTATCCCTAAATATTATTTTTGATAAATTTAAAGTCGACCATATGTGTCTACCCTCATTCGGAAAGAACGATTCATTTATGCCTTCTTTAGCGATCAATAAAAGGGTGTTCTAACATTTTTAAATAAAATTAATAGATAAAACATTTAAAAATGAAAAATCCAGCCCTCTATGTAACTCAAAAAAGGTAACACAACATGTATCCAAATTAAGGAAGTCAGTAACATTCATTTACAGATATGAATGATAAGCTAATACTTGCTTTCCTTTTTCATGGAAAATTTTCTCCTAAATTGCTAAAAACATCCCAATGTAAGGGACTGCCTATCCAATTCTCGAAAGGATCTTCGAATTGATTACGACCGTCCATTATCGCAGAAAAATTCACCGAAGATTCATCTGTATTTTTCGACAAAATAGATCCCATTTCTGAATATTCTTTCGGCACGTCGAAAATGGAAATATTTTTCATCTCGTTAAAGCCAGATTTTGTTGTTCCTTCTGTCTGATAATCTGTTTCTTTTTCTTTGGATAAAATATGCTGATATATTTCTTCATTTTCTGCTGCAGAATTTTCTGTTTCTTCAACAGGCTTGTGAGTCACTGGATCCAATCCCAGGAGTCTTAATTTCTTCTTGATCCTTGTATTCCAATGGTTTTTTATTTCATTATCAGTTCGTCCAGGAAAATGTGAGGCTATCTTGGACCACCTGCTAATGATCATATATACCAATTGTCTTCAAAATTTCCGAAAAGGTCTGGATATCATTTATTACAAGTTAACATAGCCCGTTAGGCCCTATTATTCCACGTTACAATGAGAGGAGTAATATTTTTTTTGAAAAATGTGTCATTAAAAAAAAAAGTAAAAGTTTTTCGATTTACGTATAATATTATTTAATTAGAGAATGTGTAGTTGATAAGAAAAAAAAAGAAAAAAGAATTATAATTAATGGGGGCCAAACGGGGCTAGTATGATCATGATGTTACCTGTTTCCTAGTCGAGAATGGAGCTCGATGATCATGTCTTCCTCTGCTTCTGTCAATGCCCCTCGCTTGAGGTCCGGCCTCAAGTAATTAATCCACCTTAGTCTACAACTCTTTCCGCATCTCCTCAAACCTTTCATCATCACATAACAGACTACTTAATCATCGAGATAGTTGGTTTTTCAAGTATACGCGCAATACTGTTGAACTACCTCGTTTAAACCATGAACTAATTTATTTAAATTACCAAATTACCCCATGTGCAAGCCAAATTCATTTTTACATCATATACCAAAGATGTGCATAATTTTCATAAATTGAGAATATTTTCTTACCTGCAAGTTTCGGAACGAGTCGCCAGCATTTTATTCCATTGTTGAGGATGAAATTCATGAGTTTGTGATCCTCTTCGATCGTCCACGGACCACGTTTTAATCCTTCCTTTTCACAACAAGGTTGTCTTCCCATGACTGCACAAGGGTTCAAACCAAAATGCAGAAAAAAACACTGCAGAAAGAAATTTAAAAGTATTAAAGCAGCAGCCAAAAAATGTGTTTATATATGAAAACAAAGATTCTTCCATCTCATTTTACAGATCAGATTAGTGTTTCTTTATAAGCAAAAGTCATAATTGAGGCACATAATTTAATCAAGCTTTATAATTATTGGAATAATTGTGTTCAATGTTTATGTATTAAAGTTATCAAAATTTAATGCAAATGATTGAAAGTTGCCACTGTTTAAGAACGTTTCATCTTAAAAACGAGAAACAGACGTGAGTCCTTGTCGTTTACATGTTTTTTTATTGTACACCATGTTTTAATAATCGTTTTGCGCCTATGTATCTACACACACATGTTTTGTGTGTGCGCGCGCGCATGTATACATGTTTTTTTTTTTCGGCCCTCGGTGTACAAAGTTGGTTCAAACCTATCAATTTTCGACAGTGAAAATCATTCAAGTCACATGATCCTCATAGAAGATGCCTCACTTCAAATCTTAGGAATCGGTCTAAATTTAGACATCCAAGATTCATATGACATTTTTTCTTTTTGTTTGTTTGGAGATTTGGACCATTTTTGTCTTTGTAAACCTATATTTAGTACTTTCCAAGTTAGAAGAAAGGGGGAATCACTCAATTTCCTGATAATATATATTTTTGTCGACTTAAGGGTTGTGGATCGATTGCTTCTTACGAAGGTTAAATATTAACTTGTTGCCAACGATGACGTAGGGAACCAATAGTTCGATTTATCATACGCACAAACACAAATAAAAATTTGCTCAGCTTTAATGATTGAGACCAAGTAAGTCGGAACCAATAATGCAATTTTTTGTGTATATAATATACAGATGTCCACAATGTCTGCTCCAATCCATTTTTGCTAAAGTAAAAGAGAAGACAGCTGCATTTATGGGGGACAACTCGTTATTCCCTAAGTTTTATTTTCTTATTTTAATGTTTGAACTTGTAATTATAGTCGTGGAAAAGGTTTATTATTACAACTCTTTTGTGTGAATGTTCGGGTATCAAATCTTTATATGATTCTAATGAATATTCTAATTCAATGGGAAATGAAGTCTTGTTTTGCAGTTCACGTATGTAGACAACCTCATCTTTTATTTTATTACATCACTAATCAGTGCCATAATTGTTAATTGTTTGTCTTAAGGATTATGGGATAAAGTAAGATTATAATTTAAGAACCCATGAAAAGTGCTTATAATTGTTAAGATACTTTTAATGTCCAAATGGAATGATTAACTTTTTTTTATTAACTATTCTTGAGTGGATGAATGGTGTCTCCTACTTTTTTCTCAAACCTAGTATTAAAGAAACGCCCTTCAACATAAGACCAATGACGAATCTACCTAAGAAGATAGAGTAGATTGTGACTCGTAATTCGCAACTTACAAAATGGCGAGCGATCGATTGGCACTCTATTAGAAAGAGCTGAACTTGAAAACAAACCTAATTTAGATCACTTAAAAATCATCCACTCGTGTATATGTTTAACTACAAAATTGATCTTTCTTCGTCAACAAAAGCCCCTTTTAAAATTAGCTAACTCCACCATGCCTCGGACCTGTCTCTGCATGGATTTTAAGATTGGTAGGTTCGAACAAAACCAATATATAGAAGCACTTAGGATACTCCTCTTAACAAAGTTCGGTTAACCTCGGTCTTAATACCGCATGAGTGTAGAGCCAGGTGAGTCAATGGCATAGCCCCTGCTTGCCAGGCCATTTATCTTCTTTATTTCCCCAAGATTATCCTTCATTCTCGATAATTAGCCTTCCAAACTCTTCCTTATTCCACCTTCTAGGGCCTTCTTTCTGCATTTCGGCTTTCACGCTAGTGTTACGCTAGTCGAGCCTTCAACTTTATATCGCCTCCACCACTGAACGATTATACTAACCAAAATCACCATCTGTATCCAAATTAACGAAAATAAGCTAAAATCTTGTTCATTATAGCATCAAGCGTCTATAATGAATGCCTCCAGATTTTGGCTCCGTTAGTTCTTCTTCCCATCAAAATCTCACTACCATAACAATATGGTGCTCCCTACTCAAGATATCTTTGTCAAATATCAACAAAATGAAATGAATAAAGCACAATTTACTTCCCCTACATACACAAACCAAAGGGTGTGCATCCAAATATTCCTAGCTAAACTGAATATGAAAAACGATTCTAATATTTCACTTCAAAAGAGGGTAAAGAAAGAGTTTTCCTATTTTGAAAATGAATATATAACATGCAAACTTTAGTCTTCCATGGATAAATACAATTAGTGCCAAAAGGAGGAAATCTCAATAGACTTTGGAGTACAAAACCGACTGCGACTGTTGGTCAGTGAAAACACGCAGGGAATAATTCCTTCTGCCTGCTGTGATGTGCTATACATAATGCTTCATCTGTTCAGCTTTTTTTCATCAGTAGGTCACCTTCAACTTTTCAGCCTAATGGTTGATTTAATTTAGTGAATTTTAAAGATGAAACTAAAACGATAAAATTACCTTAATCATTCATATGAATTTGCTTCAGGTTATGTTATTAAAACTCACGTGGATTTTTCTTTAGCTCCTTCCTCCAAGGATTCAGTTGCTGCATTGAAGGATGTCAGCTTCCCAAAGGATTCCTTAGCATCTCCAAAGAAGTCCTTCACTTTATCCAGAACTGTTTTGAGTTCATCCTGTGTTGGGAGCTGAAAATTGCAAAAGCGAAATAAGAAAAATTAAATTTCGGTTGCAATCAATCTATTCATTATATATATTAATACTAACCAATTTGGAATAGTTATTCCAAGTCAACGTACTTTTCACCACCCAGAGACGATTAAAATTACAATCTCATTATGATCGAAAGGATTAACAACAAAGCTAATAATCAACTGTTACCTCAATAACATCAGTCGTGTTAAGTGCACCCCTTATATTGTTGCCTTCCTGCATTTTAAACATGTAGAAATTAACAAAATTAAGATGCAGTAGCACATCCGCTTTTTGAAATTCTATCACAATTAATGGTAGGAATGTGATTATATTTATTAGACTTCTCGTAAGGTTTTTTGGGCAAAGATCGGAAGAATCGCTTGTAAGGTAATTTCTTCAAGAGCTTAACTACGAAACATAGGAAATTGATGCTTCACATGATTAATAATAAATGTAAAAGATATATCAAAGAGGTTCAAGTTGATAGAACAAGATGGTGGAACTTGTAGGGTGAAAAACAAGTAAATTTTAAGAACGGCCATTTGATGTAACGAAAAAAAATGGAATATAGATAGTGATAATAAGATGATGTGGAACGTATACGAGACCTATAGCAAATGAGGTATTATGAGAGTTCAAGTTAGAAGTTTAGGGTCCCGTGTGAAGTACATGGGAATTGTATATTTATCTTGGAATTAAGGATAGAGAAAAATATTTTAGAATATTCAATTTGCCTACTAACAAGGAAGGAGGCTTTTAAGAGGATGTACTGTGTAGGATTAGATTAACACTCCATATAAAGAATGGAGTCCTCGCTTTGAATTTGTAAAAAACCAAAAAATGTTCTACACGGATTCTTTGTCGGAGAGACTGGATGAAAGGAGAAGTGCAATTAGAATTGACGATTCTAATCTAGAAGCAACTGGAATATAGGATTGACAACAAGGGCGTCCTGAGGGACATAGGAGACTAGGGGAACCCGATGTTTGGCCATATAAGAATGGATAAGAATATGCGGCTTAGAGCTAAATATTCACATGTTCAAAATCCTAACAGAACAAGTTAGAAGACGAATTAGACCAAAATTGACATGATCAGATGTCTTGAAGAATTATTGCAATTTATGGAAAACTGTAGGGTTTCGCAATCGAAATCATGGTGTGTAAAGTAGAGAACAGGAACTTTACAACAAGTTTGTAGCCATATCTAAACTCTGTAGCTGTCCGCAATGGACGAAACTGTTTCTGTGCCATCTTCTGTATCCCCTTCTCATCCTGTTTCAGTAGAAGCAAATTAAAATAGGGTATTACTCATTTACAAACCGAAGCACAAGGATACATATTTTATAAAAAAGCCTCCAATTTCAATGATGATCTACACAAATGAAACCATCTACATACAGCTATTTGGCCTATGATTCATATTCTATATATTTGACGGTAGCATTTGATGTGGAACAATATATAAAATGATGAAATGTTTCCATTTTTTACACTTCTTAATGCAATGCCAAATTTCCATTTTTAATGCTTCTGAAACTCAAGTTCAGTAAGAAATACCACCCTTCAAGATGGTTCCATCTCCCTATTCTAATGGAACCGAACTAAAGTTAATATGACCCGTGCACAAATAATCCTTCAATATAGTGTTATCAACGTTCAATTTTCATCCCTTGCTCCAATAAAATCAATCTTCGTCCAAAATTATAATTGAAATCGACTTTGATCTGCTCTTTCAACAGATGGAGGAAAAAGTAAAAGCACGAAGAAAGGGAAAAAAATCATCAACGAGCTGACAGTTCCTACATTTTCTTAGTGAGTAAGAACATCTTTAAAAGACTCTCTATTTTTAAAAAACATATTCTATCATTTGGAGAGCATCTATAAATTTAGAGAGTTAAAATTTTGAAGTACTCCAATAAACTCTTTATGTTTAACACTTAATTTTACTACTCCCAAAAAATATATATATATTTTTTTAATTTTATTTTAACTAGTTTTTCTTTAGATTATTTTATTGTTTTCCTATATTGAAAATTGAAACGCTTTGAATGCATTTAATTATAGAGAGTGGGTTTGGCTCTCCAAACCCACTCTCTAAATTAAAATGTTAATTTAAAGAGTCTCTTGAATCATGATTTTAAATGTTGACTCTTTAAAATAGAGAGCATCTCATGTTTAAACAGTCTTTTGGAGATGCTCTAAGATCGTTAAAAGTAAAAAGAGACACAATTTCTATCTTAGAGGATCATAGGAAGGAAAAATAAGGGATATCAAACCCTGCCCCTTCTTACCATCTTTGGTTTTGTACTAAGTTACTAACAAAGCTCAAAATCAAACATATGAATGTCAAGAATATCAAGCATGCAAGACTTACTCTGTAAATAACTGCTGCAATATTCCTAGCTAGTGTATCTTTGTAAATATATTTTCCCAGAAAATTGTCTTTTGCAGTGACCATGATTTTTGCAGTTGTCCCACCAGTTATAAGATTAAGTGGGTACCAAAGGTAAACCTGTCCAAAACCAAAAAGTGAACTTCAACATTTCCAGATGCCAAACAAAAGCTAATAAAAGTTCAAAGCTCGGGTCAAAGAAACTTTAATAGCCATTAACCTACATATTTATGTAGTTAACACACTCCAAGTAATCAATACAAAAATCAATTATCTTATTCCTTTAGAGCATGTTTGAGAAATGATCATAATTTAAACACCTCGAGCCAAAAATATTTTTTATCCTCACATTTTGTAGACCCACAACTATTGTCCACTCATTATCCATACATTCCTTAGGACTATATCTTATAATCACTTAAATTATAATTTATTCACTTTTCAAACATGCATTTAAATTTTCATGAATCGCCGCCAATTCCAGAGAGTCAATCTAATGTTACTATAAAAAGGTGTGAGAACATAAATGGCAAAACACTCTAAAAAAATAACAGCTCATTTTGTAAGGTGCACTATATACTATTAGATAGTTGTACAAAAGCAAAAGAAGATAAAATCTTATACATTGCCCAGTCCTATCCAATATAGCATATCAAACATACTCTTAATGTTACAATCAAATGGTGTGTAGATAATCTAACACACTAAGCAAGAAACACTTTTTAAAATCATCCTGATAAAACCTAGTCCATGCATTACACAATTCTCCTTTTTTTTCTTTTTACGAAGTTAATCAGCACATAATAGAGTTGGAAGTATTCATAATTTACCAAAAGATAATCCATCATTTTTTACATAAAAACATCAAATTTCTTCCACATTGGAGCAAGATTTCTAAGGTTAACAAATGACATGACCACCAAAGATATGCAAACCACTGTAATACATACATACATCATATATATATAAAGGGGGACTCTCAAAAATGTAAGCGCCCAGTATATTTTGTTCGTCTGTGCAAGAGCTGGATGTGTTTGTTGAACCACCTCCTCTAAAGGACACATTTATTCTCTAGCAAACGCCTCACACAAGCACAATTTTCGTCAATTTTCATAAATAGGTAACTGCAAAACGCAAACTTGCAATAATATATTCAACCTGTTCGCTTTGTTTGTGCAAGAGCAGGATCTGTATACATGTTGAATCACCTCATCTAATGACACATTTATTCTCTATCAAAAGCATCACGCGTGCACAATTCTATGCAATTTTCATAAACAACTGCCCGCAAAATTTATACTTCTAAATTTCTAATAATGCATTGAACCACCTCTACTAAATACTTACACTTACAGACAATTAACACAATTATTATTCAAATTTAATCTCCAACAGTCTATGTGTGTGATAGACAGAGAGGGGGTGGAGTGAGCTAACATTCGCCATGCGGATGAAGAAAACAAATTTAGGATTTCCATCATCTTCAATCTTGGGTAAAGGCGGCGGCGGTGTACGCTGGTACTGTCTAGCCACCATTCCTTTCTTCCCCTTTGCTTCAACTACCATCATTCGCCGTTCCTTCTGCCCGTACATCTTCCGAGACGTCGTCGTTCTCGTCGAGAAAAGCGAGTGTCTTGTACGTGAATCTTCAAGTGTTCTTGAATTTGATAAGGGCAGTCTTACCATTGAGTTCAAAGACAAACCCACCTCCATTTTTACAGTAATTTGAATAAATTGTGTGACTTTTTCAAGTTTTGTTTTTTGTGAAGTTCTTGGTGGAATTGGGACTTGGGAGTAGCGGAGAAGGCTGGCTTGAAGCGTCATCTAATTCTATCCACAATTTATCATCCTAAAATAAATAGTAACAAAAGAAATAAAAATGGATTGTTGTGCAAATAGTCCTCAGCCTATGGCATCCGTGTTCAATCAGTCCCAATTCGTTTTTCTTGACACTGGCCTCCTCAATCAGTGATTTTAGTGCGAATTCAGTCCTTTTCGTCAAATAATGTCAAAATTTTGATGGAAAAAGATCATTATGCCCTTAATTTTGATTAAAATAAATAAAAACACAGGAAAATTAGAAAAAGATATCAAAAAAATTGCCGAGATGTTCTAATTTTGTTTCAAGAAAATGTTTTCACTATCAACCCAGATCAACCAGCCAAAAAATGTTACGGTGCAATCGCCTCATGTGTATTGCTAGTCATTTACGTTTGACACGAAATTATTCACAACAATTTATGTCATTGAGATATCTGTGTTTTAATCTAAAATGGACAAAGAATTCTTGGAAGGATAATTATATTTACACACCAATTATTTGATAAATATATTATATTTTAATTCTACTAAACGGTTTTAACTTTTTCAACATTTTTTATTACATTCTTATTCTGAATCTTTCATTAATTAGCATGTTGTTTGACAATCATCATTTCACAATTCTTTAATTTTCATACTCATTTTCAAGTACACATTTATACAATAAAATATTTTGCACATATATTCAAAATTTTCACTTATTTTTTAACCATACATTCTTTTAAAAATCGCTATTTAAAATTCTATTTTCTCAAAATAATGGCTATTAATAAGTGGCTTAGATTGTCTTCAACACATGGTCTGCGTCCAATGCATCCCACGAATCACAATGGTCGAGGCACTCTCTGACTCAACTTTCATTTGGATGACATCTGTTGCTTTAGCTCATCAAGCAAATAAGATTCGTTTGGCATGATTTTTAAAAAGTCAAAAAAAATTTTGCACCAGTCTGACAAATTTTATGAATGTACTTCTGGTAATTAAAAGAGTTTTTAAAGAAAGTTAGTCCAATTTAGTTTTCTCTAAAAACACTTTTGAAATAGAAAGTTCTTTTAAAAATTAGTTTCCAAACAAATAATTAAGATACCTTTCTTCAAAAACTCTTCTACAAGAAACAAAAGCAAACGTCATATCAAATGAGACCTAAATATGGTTACAACAAGAAGGGTCCGTCTCTCCTAATCACAAACACAAGGTTTGTAAATTCGTTCAGTCCTTCTATGGATTGAAACAAGCTCCTAAACAATGGCACAAAAAATTTGACAAAACGATGTTGTCAAACGAATTTAAGATAAACGAGTATGATAAGTGTGTATATATAAAACATACACCAAATGCATATGTGATTGTATGTCTTTATATAGAAGACATGTTGATAGTGGACAATAATCATGAAATGTTGCTAAACACCAAGAGAATGCTAACGAAGTATTTCGACATGAAAGACATGAGTATGATTGATGTGATACTAAGAATTAAGATCTCTAGAATACAGAAAGAAATCGTAATTTTCCAATCTCATTACATTGAGAG